>VZUI01059118.1:0-87249 GCA_013401135.1 Cettia cetti
TCCATATCCCTCAGGACTACAAATTCCACCAATGCACGATCACTGCCACTCAGGCTGCCTCCAACCTTCATGTCCCCACTTGGCTCACGTATGTTAGTGACCATCAGATCCAGGAACACATTCCCTCTGCCAGGGCTGCCTCTTACCTGGCTCAAAAAGTTACGTGGAACATGTTGCCTAGACAAGTTCCATATTCTCCATCTTTGGAGGCAAATGAGGTGAAGTTGGATAATGCTTTGGGCAATCTAAACTAGTGAAAAAAAACCCTGTCCACAGGGATTGAACTAGGAGACCTTTAAATATCCCTTCTCACTTGAAACTTTTTATGATTTTAAGGAAAACATAAGGAAAAAAGGGGGCACTTACATGTAAACCAGTGGCTATTCAGTACATTTACCTGACAAAATGTTGTACCTGATCACCACAATCTGTCCTACTAAACTAGTCTCAACTCTCAACTATTTTCTGTGTAAGTTTGCTGTCTAATGTGTGTGTGTGTGCAAAATCTACTACAGAACCTCAGGCTGAACTGAAGCCCCTGTTGGATGAGACATTCCAGGACTGCAGATCTGGGTGACCCATAGCTCTTATTGCCAGTAACTGTAAGACAATGAGACAATTCTGGGTGGAATAACTGATTGTAGAAAACCCATATGTTGTGGATTAGTCTGAATGTGAGCAGTAACAAACTGCTCATCAGTAGGCTACCCATGCTGTTCATGTTTGCGTGCTGGTGCTGATACAGAAACTTTTCTCTCTGTGTTACCTGTGCGGTCACTTAAGTGTGTGTACTGCTTCTGCCTGTGCAGGATGTATGCTTACCCTCACCACTGGCTGGACCACAGTAACATCTCAGTTATAGCATCAGGACAAGAGCCTCCCTGAGTCCTACCAAAGTTGGTACTAGCAGACTAAATAAAAAAATCCTGCCAGCAACATAAATTTCATAGCAGCCAACATCTCTAACACTATTTCTAAGGTTATCCTATCAATAAAAGCATTGTAAGTAACACTATCTGAGGTAATGACTGGTTTAATCTAACAATTACTATATATGTAAACAAATAGCTTTTCTAGTTTAAAAATAGTTTCTAATTAAAAATATTTCATTAGAGAGCTTTCCCAAACTTATTCACATTTTTCCTCTGTACAGCACAAAATAAACTCTCACCACAACATCACCATCACAGGCAATAAGAAATGATTAGGGGTAGGCTTATTGGATCTGACGTATGCTGACAAACACTTTTACTGGTTTTCTCTAGGACTTCAAACACATTACACCACTGAAGTAATTTGCTTTTTGGCCCCAGGCAAAAGAACTGCCTGTTACTGAAGTGAACAACTTGTGCTTCTACCTTTGAGATCACTAAATGATCACTCAAATTGATAACACCAATCAGGGTCAAAATGTCCTAAGGAACCAGTTCAGGAGAGCCACACCTTAATTAGCTTTTTTAAAAAAGCACCTATTTTCATTTTACCTTCTGATATTATTATGCTCTTGCATTTGAAACAATAATTAAAAACATTGGTTTGAGTTTGGACTCTTCCTCTCAGAAAAAGCCAGTTTAGTAAGTTTGTTTGACTACTTCCATAGTCTACATGTACAGCTGATGTCCAAGAACTTGACATCCCCTCTGAAAGCACTTGCCAAACAGTTACAGACAGTCTAAACGCCACCTTCATCCCTATTCCTGTTACTTTCTTAGCTTCCTCCAGAAATTGAATGGAAAATGCAAGAGACAGTTAATTATATTTAGAACATCTTTTTCTTAAAAACTTGAGTCATATAGGTCTCCATTAATTTTTGTTCCTCAAACTAACAAGAGAATCATACTACAGCAGCAATAATTCATTCCTTTTGTCATATTGCTAATGTGGAAGAACTTGTAATATTTAAGTCGATATTTATTCACAACCTTTGACTTGTGTAGTCTCCTCCACAGAATCTACTTTTAATTCCACAATAAAGCATCAGATAGGTAAGTAAGAAGGAGATCTTCATTCTCTTGCAGATTCAGGTTGTTCCTGGTCCATATTAGTCAGACCAGTAAGTTCAACTTATTTAATGTTATTTCACACTAAACATGCATTCAGTTGATCATTCATTACAATAAACTTGTTGAGACACTAGCACAGGTTGGCCAGAGAGGATCTGGGTGTCTCTTCCCTGGAAATGTGCAAGGTCAGGCTGGACAGAGCTCTAGCCTAATCTAGTTGAAGATGTGCCTGCTCATTGCAAAGGGGTTAAACTAAATGTCCTATAAAGCTTCCTTAGAACCAAAACTCTTCTATAACTAATTTTTTTAACTCTATGAAAGCTTGAAACCTTGATATTATAGTCAAAATAATAACTATAAGGAGTTCTTATTAAATGTTTCATATTACTTTAGGAAATATCAAAGCTCTTAAAAGATTTTTCATAGGTCTTATTTAAACACAAGAAGTCAAAATATTTGGTAACTTTTCCAAATTATTTTTCTATATACTTCACTCTTACACTGATTTCCCACTGCAACTGATTTGTAGATACTGCTAAAAAAACTTCTTCCCCATTTAAGATGGTTCAGTGTCACTTTTAAAATATTTTCCTAATAAAACAGCCACTTTAATGCGAACTTTATACACAAATTTTAATTGCATATAGTGCAATGAATGCCTAAGTTTCCAACCCAGTTTACAATACTGTAAAATCAATTGTACACTGAATGACTGCTCATATCCACTCAGCATGAATTACTGCTTTATAAAGTAGATGGATATTTCTCCCTTGTGTGCAATACAATATAGTGTATCTAGTTAAAAACAGGAGAGAGATTCATATTTTCTACTGCTTATTCAAATGTTGTGTACTAGATACGTCATTTTTTTTAATTGCCTCAAGATGGTACACTGAACAATTCTCTCAATTTTTATGAGCTACTAGTTAGCTCATACTTGTTTTCTGGCTTTTATTTAAAGCCAAAGGATTGATTCCTGATCATTTCATAGGACAATAAGTAACTCACAATCTCTTCCCTACTTATTACATATAAAAAATTACAGATACATATTTCCTGTAGCATACATTAATGTTACTTAGAATAACCAGTTACTACTACAAACAATAGAAGTTGCAACTTTGATTCCTTCATTGAGGACAACAAAATCAACAAAGATAAGCATTTAAATTATGCTTATAAGGTTAATATATGTAAGGACATGTTCACACTTTTTTAATCTAGCAACCACTGACTTTTAGATACTAGAATAAAGTTTAGCATATATTTAGGGATGTAAGTGCCTATAAACTCACAATGGACTGCTGTGGTGGCTGCATCATTTGCTCCATCAACTTCTGTTCAGCATCACTATATTCAACATGAGATAGTCAAGTGTTTAAAAGTTTCTGAGTACATAAATGCACAAGCAGCATTATCAATAGAAAACTTTCCTATATAAATTTCTCATACCTAAAAAACAGGAAATGGTGAATTTCACACACACCAAAAAACTGATGTACTTTTGGCTAAAAGTGTCTTATTAACTATATGCAGCTTGGAAAAGCATTTTGGGCAATATGCAAGTACTTATTCCACATGAATAGCTAAATTCAATATTAACACTGAAAAAATAATAGCTCTTATATTTACAGTCAGTTAAGCTGCCATGCAACACCATTTTTTCCCCAAAGATGTTAATATCATCGTGTGTCAGAAAATTTTTCTACAAGAAAGAGAAAAAGAGCATATTAGAAATGTCCATATTAACTGTAAGTAACTGTAATTATATTGAAGAATAGAAATGTTTTTTCTAGATTAGAGAGTTTGAGAAGGTTAGTAACATGGCTTACAGCAATAGCTGCTTTAATCACTAGCCTCAAATTGATGCCTCAAAAAGCCTTACACTCTATACCTACAAGGGTGCTACAAAAAGGGAATTAGCCTTTGAAAACTATTTCACTGAAATCTAACTCCACAAAGGTATGAATTCAGTGGTATCAGTTCAGCTATCAATATGCAAGCTAAGCAACACAGACACATTAAAAAATGAAGAAGCAATTTCATGAAACTTTTTCAGACTTTGAATTAAAATTAACTAATCCAGAGTAAGATATTACTTTGAAATGAATGAGTCTCAAGCCCAGCAGTGGTTTATAAATCTCCCTCAATCTTTTCTCTTGTTCTGATAAAGCGACATGCAATGGCTACATAAGACAGAGTTTAGAA
The DNA here is from genome assembly GCA_013401135.1 of Cettia cetti. Taxonomy (NCBI): domain Eukaryota; kingdom Metazoa; phylum Chordata; class Aves; order Passeriformes; family Sylviidae; genus Cettia; species Cettia cetti. The sequence goes on from VZUI01059118.1 coordinate 4,212, forward strand.
AAACTTAAAAACATGGTGCCTACTATTATCAAAATGACATAAAAAAATTTGGTAATATTTGGCTTTTATCTTGGAAATGGGTCTTAATTATCCCTCTGCATCTTTAGCATGTATTTCATTTATTTATATTCACAAAATGATTACGTTATTGCAGAATGACTACTCAAACGCTACTCTTACCATGGAATCAAATTACTACCTTTTGTATAACAAGGAAAATTAATGGAATATCTAGCCAGAAATTCCTCTTCTAATCAGACCAATATCTTTTATTTTAAATCACTTTTCCAAAATAAAAGCTCTTGCTAAGCAGTCTATGTTAATAAATAGCACATGCTAAACACCCCTTTATTTACCACCCGGTACAAATTTAATTTGTTCTTGCTTTCCTCTAAGGAATAGCATTTATGCTGTATTAAATATATATTTATCAATTGCCCCCTGTATGTTTAAGTACACACAGACTCAGATATGGCTTCCATTTGACCGAGGAGCCACTCAGGTATAACATGTCTGCTAAAGGCCACTTATTTACAGTTGCCAGTATATCTGCATTTGACAGTATTTGTCCCAGAACAGAAGGCAGGAAGAATAAGCAAATAAAGACAGTATTTTACGTCTGAGTAATTCTCCTCAGTAGCATTGATGCCCTGTATTCCAGAAGTTAAGAACACATATGAAAAGACAAAATTAATTAATTATGAAGTTTAGATTTTTGTGGCTTTTGAATTTCTCAGTTATCTTTGCTATTGTGTTTCCAGAGGCAACAACCAGCACAATTCCATTACTTTGTAACAATCATTATTTTTTAACACTTCTCCAGAGAATATTTTTATTCATCTACTGACCAAATGAAATAGTTGCAGTTTTTTAAATCTCTCTTCTCAAGAAAATCTCTCTATGTATTCATCATTTTACCTGACTATATGGCAATAATAAATTTAATGAATTCACTTAGGAACTCTTAGAGTAACTCAGCTTACTACTTCTTTATTCATCTGTTACTAATGAATTTCTACATTCCATTAGTCTGCCTATTCACCTTGACTGTTTTTCTGGAGTTCTTCCATCTTCCATAATACTTTCTCATTAAAATAATTTTATATTACATATAATTTTTTCCTCTTCTTCAATAGTGTCATTCCTAAACAGCCCAAACAATATTATATTAGTTTACATACAGAATTTCTATACTAAGTAAAAGATCTCTCAACCTTACTCATTAATTTATCTGATCTCTCCAGTCTAATCTTAGAATTACTATCCCAGTACATGAGCACCATCTGTACAAAATCAATAGCAATAAGGCAGTTTTAATGGAGCCTTTCACATTTCCTTGGGAATAATTAAGCTGTCACTTGATCTTGAGAAAGTCTTTCTGTAACAATGAGTCTGGGTTTTTTCTTAAATAATGCAAAAACTTAGATCTACTCTGTCTCTTCTGAGATAATAAAATCTGCATTATTTAATTTTTCTTCATTTGAACTGTTCTCATAATCATCAAAATTTCGTAATTTTATATATTTGATTTTTTTTTTCATACAATTTATGCTGGCAAATTGCATCTAGCAAATGACCAGATCTTGTTTTTCTACTCCAATGACAACTGCAGTTATTCAAAGAACCTGTTTGGTCCTTTTAACAAGGAAGGAAGTAGATTTAGAATATCAAAAGAAGAAAAGTTTGTGAAAAAGAATCAAGAAATTATGACAGAAACTATTCTGCAACAGTAACATGAAAATAGTGCTGTGGTCATAACTACAGCCATCACTATTGTTCTATTCTGTAACTCCTGAGCACAGCAATTTATAACACAAAATAAGATGTGGTATTTTCATACACCAGTGTCATGATCAGAGAAATAAATTTTAAAACTGTAAATTATTTATACATCTCTTGTATTATATCACACAGCTAAATGAGAAAAGGTATCTGATGAAGGAAATAAATCACATGTGAAATTCTTGTGAGAAAATAATCTACTTGTTTCCACAAAGTATTTTTTTACTAAGCAGACTCATCAACTACAGAAGCAAAAAGTGACCCCAGTTTACAGCTGTCACATTTTAATGAATCCAAAATATGCCAAACATACATTCTACATGCTACTAAATTTCAACTGTTGTAGAAATTTTCCAGCTTAATTTCCTGCAAACTTCTCATGAATGACCTATTTTTCTAACAGGACTATGTATGGCTAGATTAACCTAAATATAAATAAATTCAACCACTAAAGTGGATGCTGCCTTAGAGAAACAAAATTCAGATTATTTTTTTTTAGTATAAATTTACTTGAAATTAATCATAGGAAAATTTTGATTTGTAGACACTTGTGGGGATCATACTGCTCAAATTAACTTCATAGCTTGACTGGGCTTTTCTTGGTCTTACCTAGAACATCTGTAAAAATTTATGAATTTATTGTATCACATATCTTCTTTGAATTCTTTATGTCCATTTTTAAATTCTTCAGACTACCTTGGACCATCAATCATGGCACTTTTCTGTATCATACCAGCCTACAATTTGATTTTTTAATATATCTATTGTTCTGAAGAAAACAATTGCAGACACAACTGAAGAGTCAGTCAGTCAACTAATACAATTTTCTGCACAGAGATATGAAACCTCTTTCTGTTCAAAAATACCAGGGAATTCAGAATTCAGTGCACCTTTTTCCAAAATATATCACTAGTTGCCCCAGCTTATAGAAAACAAAAAACGATTTTTGACAGTGGAGGTATGACTGACACCGAAGAAGGCCTCATGCATCTTAGTAAAGTTAGTAACCTCTTAGTGCACTGACCTTTTCTCTGTACCCTTCCCATGGGCAGCTCCACACAACATAGACTCCCTCTCTGTACCCTGTAGGAACCCTAAAAACCCCCCAGGAAAACTTGCAGGCTTTGCCCTAGAAAGATTTACCATAGAGTTTTCTCTGCTTAGGCTGATAGAAAGGACCTTCCCCATAGCGCGCTGGAGAACTATTGCTAAACTACCTTAGATTGCTTCCCCCAGTGGCAGCTGGACCCTGCCCACCCCAATTGTTCATCCCTCATCCCTTTACAGGTTCCTGCCCTTTGTACCCTCAGACCATTGGCTCCTGACCCTTACTTAACCCCTGAGCACCACAAGGTCTGAGTCTTTTGTACCTGATCCCTTTGGCATGGTGAATGTAATAAACCCTCACTGGGATTCATCCTACAGAAAGCCCTTCCTCTGCTGAGCCGTCTGCAGTGTGTGTGTGCGTGGACTTGAAATGACTGTTCTCATGGCCTTACTCTGAATGGCTTCTGAAGGAGGAGCATTGCAGAAGGTTGCAGCATTTCCACCATCCCACCATGCTGCAACAGTACGCTTTCCTAAGTCTTTCCTCTGCAGAACCAGATAACTCCTTCCTAGCCCTTATACGATCACCTAATCCTGTTTGTTCCCCATGCAGCATCTCGCCCTTTCTGTCCCTCGCACAACCTCCCATCTCTTCCTCCTGACAGCACCACCAGCAGACAACAACTAAGTGCTCCACCAGCTAACTCACTCTTTTATCACACCCATAGCTGGGAGGGCAAGGCTGTTCCCACTCTTTGATAATTAACTCAGCTGCAACATATCAGGGGCAAGATTGCCTTCAGCACTATCTCTGTCTGTCCTCCCACAGGTTTTTCTCCATGATGCTGAGAATATAAAAATATTAGAGAGCACTGAATAACTTTTAAAAAGAGCAGAGGAAATGCATATTATTTAGGTCATCAAGTGCTGAAAACTAATTAACATGGATATTTTTATAATGAATCTCACAACACTACCTTTATCAATGATAAAGGGGGATCAAGTGTACCCTCAGTGAGTTTGCAGGTGACACCAAGATCGGTGGAAGTGTTGATCTGCTGGAGGGTAGGAAGGCTCTGCAGAGGGATCTGGACAGGCTGGATCAATGGGCCAAGAACAATTGTATGAGGTATAATAATAAGTGCTGGGTCCTGCCCTCGGGTCACAACTCCACGCAACACTACAGACTGGGGGCAGGTGGCTGGAAAGGCCATCATCTTCCAGAGAAGGGCAGCAAAACTGGTGAAGGGTCTGGAGTTCAAATCTTACAAGGAGCAGCTAAGGGTTGTTTTGCATGGAAAAAAGGAGGCTCAGAACAGACTTTACAGCTCTGAGAGGAGGTTGCAGTAATGTGGGTATTGGTCAAGCAACAAGTGATAGGACAAGAGGAAGTGGTCTCAAATAGCACCAGGAAAGGTTTAAATTTGGTATTAGAAAAATATTTCTTTACTGAAAGAATTGTCAAGCATTTGAACTCAGGTAGTAGTCACCGTCCCTGAGAGTATGCAAAACACATGTGGATGCAGCACTTATGGTCGTGGTTTCGTGGTGAACTTTTCAGTGCTGGGTTAATGGCTGGACTCAATGATCTGAAAGGTCATTTCTTACTTATATGATTGTATGATTTTACTATTTCAGAAAATGTTTTCTCTCTAAACAGATATTTTAGCTAAATAAATTCAACAGTAGGTGTATTCTTGATACTAAATTAGGTAACCCTTCTCAGATTATAGTAATTAAAATACTAAAACCAACAGAATATTTATGTGCTCCACTTTAGCTACATGTGAAGACAAATCAATATCAACAAACAAGGCAAATTTTTGGGGAGAGGCTGCAGGGGATTAAATAAAACAAGCTAAATCTAAGTTATAACTTCCACATTTATGATAGCCAGGATACAAAAGTTCTGGGAATAATCCTTGACAGACAAGCCTTTCTCAATCATAGTCAGTTCTCAGCTATCCATAAAAAAACCCAAAAATAACCTGGATAATCCATAATCTAATCTGGATAATCTGCTCAGGTTCCCCATTTATTCATTCCAGCTTCCTCACAAGGAAATCTAGGTGTTAAAGAGGGCAGTAAATATAACCTGCAGACAGGACCCTAAGATACAAGAAGGGTAGGCATTCTTGCCTTTTGACTCCATGCCAAATAAAAGCAGCCCAATTTCAGATCCAAGCAAAACTTTGAAGTACTATGTACATGTTTTTTCACCACTGCAAGTAAAATAATATTGCCCTGTAACTGAGTTCTTTCTGCATGGAATGATCTTGATGATTATCTTACAACAGTACTAATAGATTTTCAAAGTGATGCTAAGTTACTGCCATAATCTAGCCTCACGTACTACAAATCAGACAGCTTCAGTCCTTGAGCTCAAATTACTGCTGAACTATAGCATATAGTTCAAACTGTATGGGTTTTTTTTAATTAAAAGAATAAAATATGGAGAACCTTTTTGTTTCAGTGTTATAATGCAGTGTCAAAAGCTCACAAGAAAATAGGTGTTGTATTTTTAGTTTAACTGGTTAATATAAGTTATGAAAAAATAATGCAAATTACCTTCAAACAATATCTGCCACTATCTGCCACTTGAAACTGCAAAACCTCTCATTTAATAAGTTTAAAAAAATTAGAGCTCATGCCTTTTAAAAAGAAACTGAGATTTTCATGTAGGAGGGAGATTTAGAAAAAAGATTAACTACATCTTAATTTAGATTTCAACTGTCTAGAAGTACTACCTCCCCATATAAAAAAATTGCTTGCTTTTTTGATTTGTATCTAAGACATCACCTAAGACATCACATAAAACATTTAAAGACATTTTTCTTCCTTTTTAATTTAGTGGTCAGGCTCATAGAAAACCTTTATTAGATAGCAATTTTCTTGAAAGACTGACAAACAGAATCAAGGACATCCATTATTAACAGAAATACCCTTGCTTATTTCTGCCAGGCTTTTTTAATCTTTTTTGTATCATTCACTTTACTTTCAAAAGCTCTTTTCATCGAAGACTTGAGTAAATTTGAGAGTGTAAGGAGGGATCAAAAGTAAAAAATAAGAAAAAGAAGATAAAGACTTTAGGATTATAAAATTAAGAGATGCTTATCTTCCTACCCTTATAGTTAGGACTTTTAAATATATATCTAGAAAGCAAGTGAAAGGAGCTGTTTCTGTGCAAAATAATTAAGTTTCAGGATTCTGTCAGACAAAATGCTTTCTTCTCTTCTTTTTTTCTATACCTAAACTATTGGTCTTTCTCTTCAGCATTCTGCACTCATTTAGCTGTAAGTCTAAATTCCCTACGGGTCCATTAAGTATGTTGCTAGGCAAACAGTCCAGTAGCAACTGTGAAACAGGAGGTTTGGATGGGAGCCAGTTTTATAGGTCACTACACTGTAAACCTTCACATCATTAGACTAGAAACTAGTCTTGCAAACTGCAACCATTACTATTGATATGCTTTCTTTTCTCTGAGAAGACAGTCACTCATACCACACTTTTTCAATAATGAACATTTCTAAATCAAAGGCATTGATAAGGATAGTATTTTTCCATATACTAGAAGGGTAAATTCTCTACTTACTAAACGTTTTAATGCTATCTTATCGTATGTTTAGACGTAATAATCATAGCCATGTTAGAGATATACAATTACCATGGGACAAACCTTTATCTTACAAACTCAAAGGGCACAGAAATATAAAAGAGGACTTAACCTTAAGGAAGCTCTTTTTTTTTTCCTTTTTTCTTTTCTTTTCTTTGTTGTAACAACAATAAGGAAAAGTAGACTATTCACACAGAATTACCCAGCCATCATATTATCTGATTCAGGAAGGTTCTTCTCTTTGACTGAAGTATTGTATCTTTGCTGTAATGTAGCATTATCTTGAAAATGAGCATATAATCCCTTCAGTGTGATCTTTACATTAATTCAATCAAAGAACTCTAGCTGAGAATAGCAAACTGCTAAAGTGACCACACTGCATTAGCCTGTGGAAGGCCTGCTGCTCCAGTAAATAACTTCAGAAATAAATGGAAGTAGAAGGTTCCCTGCCTATGGTGGGGCAGCTTCCAACCCAAAACATTCTATGCTATTCTATAAGTATGATCCCAGAAACAAGAACATTTCCATAGCTTTTTTTTTTTTTTTTTTTTTTTCAGGCTGGAAACACAGCAATGGAATCAGCACACTAAATTGCAAAATGACTGAAGATCCACAAGAAAAAAGGCATAGCTTGGGCATGTACATGTTTGGGTTTCTTCGGTTAGTAGTTTGACATTGGCACACTTCTGAGCTGAAGAAAGTGAAGCACAGCAAACTAAAAACATTTCCTCTGAGAATTTTATAAACAAGGGGATTTTTTTAAAATATATATTATTGGAATGAATGATAATGATAAAAAGTCATTGAGAAAGCAAAATAGTGATGATATCAATCAGTTTTTGAGTTTCTGTGTTCTTATTTGTTCATTATCGGTAACATTTTAACTTTTATGGTAATAGAACTACACCAATAATCCCTAACCTTTATGTTTTCATGTACGAGATAATGAAAAATGGATTTAGGTATAAGAAATGGAAATGCATAAGCTGAAAGATCACCACTGTTAAAGGTACAGAGATATAAGCAGCGACAGTAATGCCAGGGATTTCTCATCACTATCAGGTAAAAGGCAAATAGCGACATTTTTCCAATTAAGGCCTAGATAATCTTCTGTACTCCCTAATTTAATGATCCTTGTAGGATTTTTTTCAGTCTTAACACAATTGTCCATATATATTTCCTTCTCTGGATGTGCAAAAAATTTGAAGCTAAGAAATTGATCGTTATAACATTACTATAATCTTGAAAAAAGGTTTAGAATTTGTCTACTTATCCTGTCAAATCCTGAGCAAAAATGTCATCAGATAAAGCTATCAACATTATTTAAAATCTCTGATTTATATCTGTTTTGACTTGAACAAATAAGACGGTAACTTAGCGCTTCTAGTTTTACAATTTCTGTGTATTATTTGGGCTATTTTGGAAACAAGATCAGCAGAAGTAGCTCATGAACTCTCTCTGATTCTATTCAAGCAAATTCTTAAATCCATCTAATCTATGTACATAAACAAAGATGCCAGAAGGGCTTATTAAAGAACTCCCCCTTTTTACAAAATCCTGAGTGCTTAAAAAAAGCCTGCTGGGACTAACAACCTGTTTTTCAGTTGCTTTTAAAAACTTGGCATTACAATTTGTGTTCAAAAGACAAAAATTAGGTACCAGATACTACTAAATTCCATGTTGATATATGCTTCAGAATGACTAGCAAGTTGTTAAACTGAAGGACAAAAGCTGGCACCTCACATTTGCAAGTTTTATGGGAATTTTGTTAAGAAACTTAATTTACATGTTGTGATAAAAAAGCAAGATGCCATTTGGCTCTAAATATACACTTAAAAATACAACCATCTGACTGTTAGTGGTGCATTGCCTTTTCTTTGTAGACAAATGTCTGGGCCTTGAGGGCCCACAGGTCTTAGTGTCCCCAGTTGACTCCCCATACTTGGTCCCCAGCCTTATTTTATTGCAGTCCCTGTCCCAGTCATTCTGGGGACACGTGTCCCAAGCCCTCTCAAAGCACAGACTGTGGGCACTACCAATGTAGCCTGTCTCCAGACCTATCTCTAGACCCTTCAGTTTTGCTGCAGATAGGACTCTGTGATGGCCCTTGGCCCTGGCTCATCACTTGCTGTGTTGGTGCTGTCGATAGACCATGATACCTGATCTTGGCTCTGCCCCCATGTTTGCCCCTCTTGATGAGGGCACAGGGTGCTCTTAGCTTGTCCCCCTCAAAAATCTGCTCTTCCCTTGCTTCTCCCTGACAGCAGATACAGGAACATGCTTGTGTTAATTCATTGTTTTAACAGAAATGATGAAGGCTTTGCTCTTAAGCCTAGACATGAAGTTGGTCATCCCAAGACACAGTGGAAGCTGAGAAAGTTCATTTGCAAACAGCAAACAGGTGCTTGTCTAGAACTGAACCAGATGCTGCTTTCCTATAGGAAATTTCCTATTTCCTATGCTTTCCTGTTTCCATTTAGGCACAGAAATATCTTATTAAATCTGGCCATCAATGTTCTGCTCATCCATATTTTTTAACTGACTAAATAATATTAAACAACATATTTGGCTTTAAGTTCAAAGAGATACTTTCTTGTTTCATTAATATTCTTGCCTCTACTTTTCCTGAATTAAGAAAATCAGACAAACAAAGACAAAACAAAAAATCATACACATGAATTCATGAACAGAAGTTTGAAGTTGTACTGAGGCACTCCACTTCATTAGAATTTGAATGGCCTGAGAAAATCTACAAATTATGTCCTTGTTGAAAACAATAGCAATGACTAAGGAATTAACTCCTTTCTGTAGATACACAGTCTACTTTTTTTGATACATATTTAATATGGATAAATGAAACCTACAACGTTAATTTTTCGCAAGTAATTTTCCTCTGACAGTGGACCAAAAAGATGCCTAAAATAGTTCTAAATGTGCATAGTTGCTGAGATAGCATAGTCATGTTAGCACAGACACTGCATAATGTACTTCAGACCACTAGCTGTAACATATTTTTAAAGATAGTGGTATATTTAGAAATTTTTTTGATGAGCTATATGAACCCAAAGAAACGCAATTGCTTCAAAGATGCAGTCCCATTTCGGAACCCAAGAAGACAGGAATGAATATGATTTGGACTCATATGAAAAACCCCAATACTTTTTCTAGACAAAAAGGTTAATAAATAAAATATACTTTAATAAACCATAATAGATGAGAATCTTTGCATGTTGCAACACTAAATGGAGTCCACTGCTACTGTCTAGAGTACGCTGCCTAAATCGATAGAATTTAGAGGAAAAACAGCTTTCTAACTGTCAAACACACTCACCTAATCAATATCAGAAGTAACTGAATTACCATGCAGCTCAGATATCTAAAATGGTTTTTTATGAAAGTTTAAAATCATTATACACTTTAAATCAAACCACTGCTATTAAAAAAAAAAAAAAAAAAATGGGAAGACTGAAAATGCATTCAAAAAAAACCAACACACTCAAAATATTTGAATGAAATACAAGTTTTATGCAACACAATTACATCAATGGCCTTATCTCTAAAAAAACTCCATAAAGATGCTACAAAAAATTTAATGGAAATTTAAAGACAAGGAATCTATACTATACACTCTTTTGTTAGAAAACAAACTACATTAGCACTGTGCCTTATGTTCTAATGAATATAACTGCCTCTAGTCCTTAATTGCATTTTTTGACATTTCCTCCATCAATCACAATTAAATCCAAAAAAACCACTGATTTGATTACTGTGTCTGCCCAACAAAATAGCAAACTTCACTACATAAACACTACTCACTGCTGATTGAACTGTTAAATTTTATCTTGCTCCTCTTCATAACAGGCCAAATTAAAACCTTAACCTCACAAATGTTGGCCATGTATCCATGAGGGGATAAACCCTCCCCAGAGTGCTTCTGCCTACAGATGCAGCTCTAAAAAAAATGAGAAATTAAGCTGAGTTAACAGTTGGAGACTTGTAACCATGTTTTATGAGCATAAATTAGATTTTTAAAAAATTATATATGCTACATGATATTATAAAGATGGCATATCAGACAGAAGTTATTTTTAATCTGTGGTTGTTTTCATTTCAGGGCATATTTGGTGTTTTATTTTCTAGAAGATAATTTTTTGTTTATCAATTTCCATACTTAGTAAAATGAAAACAGCAAACATATTTATTCCTAGAGCCTTGAGGTCATCCTGACTTTGCCAGCTGCAAGAGAAACTCACTCCAGGCAAAAAGCTGAAGTGCTTTTAAATGTAAAATGTGCTCGCTTTCACATGAGCAAGCAGCCTGCAGGTAAAAAATGCCTGCTACAGATTCAAAAGATAACAGTGGGATTTCAAGCTCTCTTTACAGAATATTTGTAACTAAATTTGTTGATCAGAAGACCACTGAATATCATAACAAACAGTACTATAATACGCAATACGCACAAATGTGAGATCTGACAACAGGATGCCATTTTCTTGCTCACATTTTTTTAAATAAAAAAAATGTAACCTTTTCATCTCAAAGCTGAGTCTATGTTGGATAATTTATATTTAGTGAAAATGCAGAAAAAGGGGCGGGGGAAATAACAGAATAATGATATCAAATGGCTTAAAGAATGCTTTTGGCCTGAAAGCATTAGGCTATTTTACAAGAGTTGCCACCTTCGCTGAGCATTGCTGGCTTGGACTGAGTGGTTCTGAATCTGAAAACTGTCACCATGTAGATTTCAGCCTACATAAAAATAGACTGAGTGGCACCATCACTGAGGAGACAGCATAGATAAAAGCCTAAAAAGGTTCTAACTTAGTTAAGAATCTCTAAAAAGCATCTAATCTTTCTAGTAAACAAATGGAAGCAGAAGAGTAGCAGAGAAAATGCACAGCCGTTACTGACATATGCTGCTGGGTTTCTATGCTCAAGACTTCAACATCACATGATACTTCATTTCCAGTACTTCATCACTGAAAGACTGTAGTCTATAAAGATGAAAGTAAAACTTTTATGTCATTAAAAGCCCTTTTAACTTATCAGTGTAGCACAGACATTTGCAATGTTTCACAGATTTTGCCTATGTGAAGGGCTTGGAGTTTTATCTCAAGTTCCAGGAAGAAGGTACTCCAATATTTTCTCAGGCATTCACTATTCTTATCCAAACTTAAGACTTTTTTATTGTTTAAGTCGTATTTTGAACACATATAGTTAGTTGAAGGAAGCAAACTTTTGTTCTTATGGCATCATATTATTTTTGTTCACTAATACTGGGAGAGACATCAGGAACTAGTAGATATGGTTGCAAATCAGAATGTTCCAAGAATCAATTAATTTCATTAGTCCTGTTAAATGCAAATGCTAGAAGTATTTCATTCATAGTTTCTTGCCTTTTTTATTTAGCAGATATGAAAAAAAAACAGGAAACCTTAATCACTGATTGAAAAATTAATGAGTAATTAATGATTACTAAATCCAAGAATTGATATAGTTCCTTTAAAACTATAGGGATAAAGAATGAGAACACCCATTAAAAAAAAAAAAAAAGAAAAAGAAAGTGTTCCACAAGCAAACTGCTAAAAATATTTAATGAAATTTTAAATTTAATTAAGAGTTTGGAATATATGCCTTATTTCTGGATACCAGATATTCTCCTACTCATTTGTCAGACCTAATGCTGGGAAACATCAATAAGTAATTACTCTTCCAGGTAGAAACAAGCTACATGGGTGGTTCACTACATGGGTGACTGTGTGGTTCACTACACTAAAATCAGGGTTAGTTACATATGACTGAAGAATGAATTCCAAGGAAGATGAAATGTCTCTCACTACTGATGAGAAGGATAGCATGCAATTTTATTCAGGGTCCTCTCTACGCACTTTTGCTATTCAAGCAGTATATTCAATCCTTGCATGGTTCAAGAAGTCCAAGACACACAGCTGGAAACTAAGCAGCTAGACAGAAACAGTAAAATACCAAAGGTACACTCAGGTTAGATCACAGTCTTCTATAGAAGATCTTTAAAATACGTAAGAAAAAAATTTTCTACTAGGTCAACACTTTTCATTGACTTCAGTGGAAAAGTATTTCATCCTGAAAAATTAACATTGGAGGAATATACAGTTCACTGCTTAGGTAGCCCAGGTTCTGTAGAGAGATCAATTCCCTTTTGGCTACCATTCCCTGTTAGACACGCCTCCTAGCCAAGATATGTCTAAAATATTTTACTTACTCTGCTAAAACTGCCAAACTGTATGTCTTTTCCCAAACCTGGCCAATTCTTCACATTCTCCAACCTCACTTTTCCAAGCCCTAATTGGTGTCTAACCATTCCCTGTTAGACACGCCTCCTAGCCAAGACATGTCTAAAATATTTTACTTACTCTGCTAAAACTGCCAAACTGTATCTCTTTTCCCAAACCTGGCCAATTCTTCACATTCTCCAACCTCACTCTTCCAAGCCCTAATTGGTGTCATCTTCCTAAAGAAATCCAATCCACACCATACCAAATAAATTTACACTTGTATTTTAAAAGCTGATCTCACATAAACCTCAAATCATTAAAAAAAAAAAAAAAAGTTAAACACACTGAGTATTTCTTCATTAGAGACCACAAAATTTATTCTGATCTAAATCTAAGTATGGAAGAAGTAAAATAGGAATATGTCTATTAACAGTGAAATTTGTCTGACTTAAGGTACCAGTAAATTATCCACATAGCCACGAACAAACAACATTGTCTTGGCAAATATAAAATTGAGGGATTCAATTCATTCTAAATAAGGATCCACAGTTGCTATGTTGTCAATAAATTCCAATGGAATCGGAGTGGGGCTGTATATTTTCCCAGCTATTTTTAGGTGTCATTAAGAAAGCAATTACTTGGACTGTCAGGCTATTAAAGGCAACAAAACAAGGAGGAGGAGGGCATGGAAACATCACCTTCCCTAACAAGAGCACAGTGCTGTGTAATGAAATGGGCTTGACATTATGGAGCACAGCCTTTGTAGTTGCTTTCCTCTAGTCTATCCATAGCCCATGGAGAGAGATGCTGAGCAGTCAATGAGTTGCCTGGTGACCAGGGACAGAGCGAAGCACCACTTATGTCCCTTCCTTATCAATGTCTTTACATTGTGCAAAGGTGTGGAGTACAAACATCTGACATTTGCAGAGGCTGGGATGCTGGCAAGCACAGCTGGCTTGTTGCTGGGGCAGTGAGCTCACATAAAAGAGGCCATCGTGCCAGTGGGTAGGGGAGGGAGGACAGGGAACAGCAGCTGTTCTGCTTCAGCAAAATTTTACCATACATTAGATGAATGCAAAAAAAAAAAAAAAAAGGCATTTTATCTTTGCTCTCAAGGGGGCAAAATTCAATTCTTCCAAGGCTGCTGAGCAGCTCTAAGATGTGGCACACCTTAACTAAGGAAGTCAAGAAAACTGTTGTATTTTATAAAAACCACATTATCTACACTTGGTTAGTGATACTTTGTATCACTGCATAATTATAGACCAATAAAATCTTCATTAAATTCACACCAGTAAACATTTTTTTTAACGGAGTGAAATAAAGCTTTTTGATGTATGCTATTCTCAGCATTTATCATAAATATTAGAAATATATTCAGTAAATTAGATTACAAAAGAGTAGTAATTCGACAAGAATCGAAGTAAGAGGGTGTTTAATTGCCTCAGTCCAATAAAGGAAAAATTATGGCAGAATCAATTAAAAATATATTAAACAAATGTATTTTAGGTGGCAGCAACCCAACTTCATTTTAGTGCATGCTACCTTGGGCTTTATAAGCTTGCTAATTTTACATCAGATATAGCAGGATATAAAGAGAGAAACTACAGTCACTGTCCTATGGATATCAATATATGCTAGAAAATGAAACCAGCAAAAAACAGAAAACCCGATAACACATATGATACACTTTTTGGAGGGGATAGAATTTTTCTTTAGAATCACTTTACACCTCTTCTCTAACCACAAAACATTGACTTTAAGAAAGTCTTCTCTAAAGAAGAAGCACCAAAATTCTTGTTTCTTAAAGCAATGAATATTTAAAATGTTCCTGGAAAGTCCTGATCAGGGATCATTTGCAAGTGTCACATTTTTCTCAGTCTCTTCTGCTTTAGAGACCATGAAATCCTATTTTTTAATTGCTCCAGGCTGAAAAATATCCTTATGACAAGCACAATGATCCATTCAGAGTGCTGCTAGCTGTAAAACAGTAAGAACAGACTTCCTGGAGGACTTCGGAGAATTGAATTGTTGTGGGGTTTTCCCCTTTTTTAAATTTTGTTTTTTAATTTTTTGGAATTTTTTTGATTTATTTTTAAAGATTATTACTTTTTTAGTTTTAGTTTTTTTATTTATTTAATTACTTTTTATTATTACTTTTTATTTTATTATTTCTTTATTTTTGATTTTTATCTTTTCAATTTATTATTTTTATTATTGAAATTTTATATTACTTTTAATATTTTTTATCTTTTAATTTTTTAAAAAACTATTTTATCTTTTTCAATTTTTTATTGTTTTCTATTGCTTTTTATTTTTCCTTATTTATTTTTACTTATTTTTAATTTTAATTATTTTTAATATTTTAAATTTTTATTACTTTTTTACTTTCATTACTTTTTATATTTGACTATATTTTAAATTTTAATTTTAATTAATTTTTTAATTATAATTTTTAAAATTTTTTTGTTACTTTTTTTTTTTTTTTGGTGAGTGGGGCACAGAAAACCTTTGGTTTTGCAATTTTCTTGAACAGAGAGAGACAGATGTTTTAATTTCCCAGAGGATGTTAAGTCCATGGATTCATCTTCATTGTACCACAGTCCCAAGTTACAGAATTTAAAAATTCTGGTAGATCTTTCTCTGAAATGCTCCCTCCCTTAAAATATTCAAGACATACATGAAGGAACACTAAGAGTTAGTGCACAGGGAATACCTGGAATCAGAAGGATCCTCACATACATTTTCATGGTATCAACAACAGATGGCAACATCTAGTTTCCAAATTCTCATTTATATGAAATTTGAGGAGTTATTTTACTCTTTTTTTTTTTTAGCCAAATAACATGATATTTAAAATCAAAGCAAAAATCATAGGTAAAGATATTATTTGTAAATGTATGAAGATATTTAATTATTTACAGAAGCATACAAGCATTCAATCAGTAAAGATCCTGTGACTTTATCCAGTAACAATATATCTGCAAAATCATGATATTGAACACTGAATGCACAACCTTCACAAGGAAACATTCACAAACAATTTGGCTTAGTTGTTTTTAAGGTATGCAGGGAAAAACATTCAGTTAAACAACTGGTATATTTCACAAGCTGAAAAAAGGACACATATGAGAGACAGAAGTATTTATGCAAATATTAGAATTTAAAATAGAAAATTCCAACATGAAAACAAAATAAGAAAGATTTAAGCTAGAGTCAACACAAGACTTTCCAGTTTTCTTGAGGGAATATGACCATCCCCAAGGACACAGCTGTCTGCACCCTTCTTTCTGCCCCTTCTCTTCTCTTACTAAAAAATAAACTCCTACTCAAAAAGTCCCAATATATTTTAGCAGTAAATCCTTATAAAAGATAAGGTTATATCTGAAGTCACTGTATGTTATCCTGCAGAGGTTCTCAGCGGCCTGTGTAAAAGCTGTGGCTGATGCAGTGGCATGCCAGCCACAGGCTCAGCTGCCAGGTACAACTCCCCAGTTCACCAGGGGATGCACTGGGTGTGGATCACAGAACACTGATGCCCTCAGGGTAATGTGTGCCCAAACATTGCTGTACCACTGTGCTTGCTGTTTCTTAGGGCAACAAAAGCATCACTTCTAGCTCAAGAAAACCATTTAGCTCTTCCAGTGAAACATCAAGGAATGCAACTGCAAGACAGAAAGGGGTAGACACTCTCTCATAGATAACAATCCAAAGCACTATGATCTGTAATGAAGAAAATTGTTTCCTTGCCACGTAACACATTGAACCACTGAATTGCAGGGTATATCCTGTTTCTTACTGATAGAAGGAAGTAAGCTCTTTTTGTAGTGTAAAAATACTTTTCCTTCTTGTTCTAAGAAGGAATAATTTTTAATTAAAGTAAAATAGTTTAAATTTACAAAATTGCCCTCAAATATCAACAAGAAGTAGTAGCATTAGATTTACTTTAATAACTTGAAAAAAACATGTATAAAACATGCTATAACTTACAAAACTCTGTGATAATATATATTTTTTTCATTGTGCATATGTAATTCAGTTTCCCAAGTGCAAATATTGCAACAAGATGTTTTATCACTGATTGCTGCTCTAATAATATACCAAATGCCAGCTTGGAAATTAAATATTCACAAGAATACAATTAAAATGAAACCCTCATTCCCAAAATAAATCATAAAAAAACACCCCTGTGATAAATAAAAGAAAATAGTATTCCAGCTGCCTTTGTCCAGTTCTTTTTTTTCCCATATGCTATCTTATTTGTCATATGGAGGCTGCAAAAATACCCTTTAAGAGAATAAATTAGAAAAATGAAGCATAAACAATAAAGGCTGCTCAGCAGTCATGTTTTCCAGTGCTCTGTAGGGTAGCTGTAGGAATTTTCCATGCTGTGAGTGTTAATGAGACCCTTCATAGGCACCATTAATACATAAAAGCAATCACCTATAATTCACCTTTTCAAATCTGTACTTCTTGAATTCAGAAACTAGAAGCAAAAGAGGTAGAATCATGCAAATATTATCCCCATTTACAGATATACAACCATTAAGCTAAAAAGTGGTTGACAACAGAAAAGATATCAGCAGACATAAATACTTCGATAATCACGCCCAGAGTCCAGAAGCACTTGGAGAACGCATACAGTTTTCAAGACTACAAAACTGTCCCTAAACATATGGTTTTTCTGATAGAAAAAACCCATACTTACAGGAATTACTAATTAGCTAAAACTGACTGGATTCAAGATACTGAGAACAGAATGGGTATCTGACCAAACTCTGTAATGAAAGCAATCTGGCATGAAGGAAACACGTACATTTTATGGTTTATTTCTAAGTTGCCACTTATCTTTTATGACATGTATTTATTAAAATGTGGAAAAATTCAAATTTTCAACAGGGATACCAATGAAGTTCTGGTTAACAGTTGCCAGCATGAGTCAATTATCACTAACCAGTATCTCACACGAGTAAGTTTCCAAGCCAGGCACTGGACTTCAGCCAAGGACAGCTTCACCAAAGAGTGAAGGACTTAAAGCTTTTGGTAGGAAGTCCCTCATCTCTATTTCATTTCTGAATGGCTAGCCCATGGGCAAGACATGAGTGGGGTCTGTGAGCCCCTAATACTTGATAAATTTTCAAATGAAAGAATATTAGTTCATTCTGCCAAATGCACTTTTTTTCTAAATTTAGTGACAGAAGCAGGAAGCAACAGCATACCTGATAACTATCTAACACTCTGATCCCAGTTCAAAGTGATTTCTCTGTTCCAGGTACTAGGAAGTTTCTATGCAATTTAAACATATACCCAAAAAATAGATGGATTTTTTTAAGAAAGACCAACCTCTTCCACAAAATGAACACTGATTTTTGGTACAAGCTTGCTGTGGTTCATCCATTCTGTTACATTTCTGCTTCTGGTGAGACAAACTAACTCTTGAGTTTCCCATAGTTCTCATTACCATCAACTGCTTCAGGCAGGTCATCCCTTGTCAGTGAATCTTTTGTGTAGAGTGCTATCCATTGCCAAGTAAAAATACTTTTTTTGAATAGTACTACCTAGATGAGCCCGAGCATGTACTTTGGGCTGCAGATCTAAACTGAACATAGCAAATACATATTAAAGATACACTTCCCTACTCTTTTTCTGGTTTTGATGTCCATCAGGCCCATTACTGAGAAATTTCAGCATGCAAAGTTATCAAAGGTAATTTTATTTTGGTGGCCAGGTTAGTTTCCTGATGCCATAGTGGGGTGGAAGAGCTTGTTCAGCATCTGATGTGAACTGAAGCAATTGAAAGAGAGTAGTAAGTGAATAGGGTGAAGGAAAAGTGAATAGGGTGAAGGAAGGCAGTGGCCAGCAGTTAAAGGGGTTTGACGGCTATGACACTTATTTACACAATGAAATGCACTTCCTAAGTGCATTTCACTTTTAGAGAAGTAAAAAACCACTGGCTTTACACAAAATTTTCATCCTTAAAAAAAACTACTTCAGAAATACTTCTGCAAACACATAACGTGAAATAAGAAATGCACCTCATTAATATCTTTCCCTAAAAACAAAAGAGGATGATGGACAAACTTGAGATTGGCAACATATATGAGATAAATGATTTATAAATGTGACTTGCCAGAAGGGAGTGGGAGGAGCATCATGGCAGTAGCCATTTCCATCTAAGACTAAAATTCATTTTGCTTCCAGTTTTATAGTAGAAAATCACTAGGAAGGAATCACATACTGATATTTGGTAGTTTCAGTCAGCAGTCATATAACTGAAAGATCATTTCCTCTCATCTTAATTCCATCAAATAACTTACAAAAAAAAGTAAATTCTATCACTTTTCAAGTACCCAAACAGCAGTAGCTGAACTGCAGTTTTCAAAGGCAGAAGACTTTATATATTATCCCAGTGGCATGTTACAACACTGCATCAATTAGTATTGTAATCTATATCATCTACTACATCTTCCTCACTTACTTTTTTTTTTATTTCTCTCTCTCCTTCTCTTTATTTTTAATGAAAAAGTGAAATACTGCTCATGCCTGCCAGACAGGAAATTAGCTCAACACTAAGGACAAGTAAAATTGCACTAACACTAAAAAGAACACAGCTATTTTCTGAGTTTTGCTTATTGCTTTTCTACTGTGCATAGACATTTGACTAAACCAATAAATAAACAAATATAAAAACAACCTATACCAGAGGACAGAAAATACGAATACCCAGCAAAGTCAAGGGAAAAAAACTCACAATATTTAAATTTAGACATGTTTGCAACAAACTCCCACTTCAAAACAACTTTGAATTACTGTCAACATCAGTAGTACAACTGTTATTACTATAACAAGCTCATTGCCACAGGATGTTTTATAGACCAAAAGTCTTAAGAAGTAGAAAAGTGGTCAACAGAATTATTGGAGGGTGGATAATGAATTGTTTGTTTGGAGGTATTAAACAAAACAATACAAATGGAACTTGTGACTCAGACAGTCCCTGAAAGCCTATCTGTTGGAAGCAAGATTCACCAGGGGAAGAAATACATGATGCTTCTTCCATATGTTGCAGTTTGGGCAAATTGATATGAACTTGTTCTGTTCTTAAATATTGTTTACGTCTTTATTCTGTTAAAAAAGTTCCTTATTTCTTAAAATTCATTTACTTAAGGGAAAAAAAAATTGAACCCCATAAAATGCAACATCTGTAATGCTGTTTTATTTTTGTTGGGTTTTCATTGATTGTTAGTGATATGGTACAAATACATGGGGCATTCTGCTAGCAGTAGACTTTTTTCCCTTGTAACAGATTCAGTAAATAATGTTCCACATATTGCGAGACCAAAACCACTGATGCTCTTCATCTGTTGTAATATTGTTTCAAAGAATTATACTCAAACATCAAAGGCTGCTGTTCTCAACCCAAATTTTGCTGTGGTAGATTAATCTCAATATGTCAAGTTATATACATGAATCATTAGGTCATATAATGGACATTTCTAAATATCAGCTTTCAGTGGCATGTGTGCTGATAATCCTTTTTTCCTTGCAATTACCCCTGAATTTATTTGAACTCATTTATTGCTAATATGCCAAAATAAAGAATTACACTAGAATCAGCAACTTTATGCTAAATTATGTATCTATTTAATGCCTATGGAACTATATTTCTTGTGTTCCAAGAAAACATATTGGGATGCTTTTTTCAGGACTTCAGTCCTGGTATATAATATAAAGTTTGTACTTTAAAATTAGTTTTCATTTAAATTAGGCTTCTCTGATGGCCATGACCTAATATATTGTGTGTTCTTAACTGTCTACTTTGTCTCTTCAAGTAGAGGGAGTCAGATAAAATTATATGGAGCTAGGAAAAGAGTGTGCCCTCATAGTGACTAAGTGAGCATTAAGGGACAGAAGGTCTCCAGGAAGAGAGGTATGGCAGAGAAGAGCATGCCAAGAGAGAAGGGCACATGCAACCAGGCATGAGGGAAGAAAAAAAAATAGTAAGGATCAGAGACATTGACTCAAAATTTTCTTGATCCCAAAAAGTTAAGGAGTAATTGAAATCAACCATGAATAAAGGACCTACTTGCTGTACATGGAAAGAGTAATATTAAAACCTTATTTATGTTGTTTGGCCTCAGCTAGCTATGTGGCGTGTTTGGGGTTTTTTTTCCTCTATCAATAAAATAATTACCCAACATACACTAGATTTATGACTTTAAAAACCTTTTGATCTTTTTCAGGAGCACCTTAAAAAGAGATGGTCAAGAAAGATTCTCTTCAAAGCTCTCACCTTCTCAGAGAAGCACAAGAGGTCACTAGAATTCTGCATCAAGCCTCCTTTTATTAATATTTCAATACTATATTTTTGTACCTTTTGTAGATTTACAGTTTCTAGATTTGGACAATTTATGAAGATGTGCTTTATAAAGGGATTTAGAAAAATATGCAAAGATAATTTTATAGGTCTGTAAAAGTCGTATAGATAGATGAGAAAATACTTCTTTAATTTATTTGATACCTAATACTTGTGCCAGCTACTTACCAGGGAGCATGAATTTCAGTTTATATTAAATTTTCTCTTTGTGCAGAATTCGTCCAGTAGGGACTATAGCGGATTTATTGGATCAATGCTGAATGACAAGAAAAGATAACATATATTCATCCAAATTTCTATTATATTCAAATAAAGTAGTATAAACAAGTTATTACTATGAATAAAATTATGATCACTCTTCCCAGACAAGACAGCATTTAAATGCCACTTGAAAGCTAAAGAGAGGCAACAGCGACCTACACATACCACTCAAAAATACATAGCAAATGACAGCACCTCAAAATTACTATAAAGTATACCTGTCTGGTGTTCACTGAATAACTAGAGCAAAGTATGAGTACAGGCCAACTTTTTAGCTCTAAAAGAAACGTTTACTCCAGGAATCTTCAAAGTGAATCTGAATCTACAAGGATATAATCTGGGAAAATAGGTTAAGAACAGGCAGTATTGCTATATGTAGGAACAAAGGAAATCTAGGAATATGCACACATGTGAATCACATCAGAGACCAATGTCAAAAAATAAAATAAAGCAAACCAACACAAAGATAGAATAAATGTTTTGTCAGGTGAAACGATTGAGAACTAAAATAATCAAAAAAGCTCTAAAAAATACTTCTGTAACAGAATAAACTACTCCATAAGTTAGAAGGACAAATCTTATTTTTCCAACATTTCCATTGATTGTAGAAAGTGCTAAAAAAGGGAAAAATTTACCTATAACACTGAAGTTCTTTGAACTGTGTTTATTGTTCACAAAATGCTAAAAAATTAAAATCAACTGCCTAGACATTTATAGTTATTAAAATGCTTATAACAGACTTAAATAACAAAATAGTTTTGAAGGTTCTCTGGTCAGATGACCAAACCTTCTAGCTTTGTGATGAGCCTCACACATTTATCTAGATTTTGGTTCTAGGCCTGTTTTGTTTTCATCCCTCTTATCTTTATATTTTCCTTATAGTTCTTTAATTCAGCTGATTTGGTATCCAGCTCTAACAGAAAAAGAGAGTAACAGAGTAAGTTATGACACAATTACATAACTTTTTCCTATCTGCTGATAGGAATTTTGCTGATATCCAATTTGTAAGGAAAAAATCATCTCACCAATTCCATTGTAGTTTAGTTTAAGCAAATAAGGATTATTCACGCAAACTAGTGTTCTGTCTGACAACAGACAAAAATATTTAGTGAAAAGCATAATAGGGTAGCTGTGTATTCAAGCTACCCTAGAAAATTTTTGTAGCTTTGGGCAATTTTCAGTCTGAAGAAACCTAAGCCAAAAGTGACATATCAATAGATAGATAGAGAGCATTTGATTCATGAAGTAAAAAAGGAATCAACTCTTACATGATTGCACTGCCTACCTTCACAGATCTAGCTGTCTGAAAATATCCTTTTAATTTGTTGACAAATTTTCACCTAATTTAGCAGAGGAGTATGAAATGTCAATGTATTGTTTCAAAGTGTTAAGCTTTTGCAAATGGAGGAAAATCAGCAGCAGGGGAGACACTGAAATTAAATACCCTCATAGAAGAAGACTATACAATAACTAGAATCATTCTATGTTCCACATGGATTTTGCTGGGGCCAGAGGAGCAATGTCATAGTTCCTCCCCTTTGGGGTGGAATTCCCAGCATGTTGATGGGTACTATACAATGAATTAGATGGAAACTACAAGTATTATAGTAGTTACAAAGCAGTGGCAGCCAGTGAAAGACATGGAGTTAGGGCTGTGGGAGATGGCAGAGAAAAGAATTTAGAATGCCACCAAGGAGAAGGATAGTGTGGGAAAACAGAGAGGAAGCTGAGACGTCTAGAGGGGTATATTGCAACTTTGCAGGAAACCTGGATTCTAGCTCTGTGTGACATCCCAAAGATCTTGCATTTAATTCAAAGTAGAAAAAGTAGAAGACATAAGTGTTGAAAGGAGAAGGGAAAGACAGCAAAATACAATGTAGCAATGACAAAATGGAGGCAAGAAGTCTATGCATTAAGACAGTTTGAAAGACATATTCCTCTACTATTTGAACAAAAATTCCACAATTTTAGGTAGATGTAAAAGTATTTAAAAGGAAAATTCTTCAAGTTTAAGTTTTAGCCCTACTCACTGAGAATTTTCAGAATAACCAAAGAAAACTCAAAAGCCTTAAATACCAGCTAAATTAACAAATTTTCCCCATATAATGTTGTACAACAGCTTTCTGTCTTCCCCAGCATAAAACACAACTGTGGCCCTAATTGGCTCCTCTGCCCACTCCTGGAAACTCTGTGTGGCTCCTACATACTGACAGACCATGCTGGAACATACTTATTGCCAGCTTTCAGTACTACAGAGAACCTGGGAAACCCAAGGTTGAAGTGGAAGCAAAAAATGTTCACTTCAAAAGTCAGAATTTGGAAAGAAACTCCTCGATAGCATTGCCTGTCAAAGGCATGAGAGGCTTGCAGCTGAGAAAAGAGAGCACAAACACTCTGTTTTGACAAACAGAAAGCTATGCATGTCACAGTGTTTTTTTCTAGAGCATTCATAAAAACAGGCTAAGAAACAGACAATCAATTACTTGAAAAAGCACTTTGGAGGAAAGGATACTCATCCTGTCTCTCAAGACACAAAGAAACCAACTTTGCTATCATTAGCATAAGAGGTTTTGTCCCTTAGATGTGAACAGAATTCCTGAAAACAAAGTATTTGCCATCTCTACTCATGTCTAAATTACTACTTCTCATACTATGTTGCAGAACTGTAGGTACCATACATAGCCCTGTAACTATTGTTGTCATAGTTCCTTAGCCAACAACAGATTCCACACCTTGTAGCCCAAACTGTTCCACATGATTTTTACACTTTGACCATTGCTTTTAGCCTGTTATTTCATTTCATGCCAACCTGTACTGACCTTTAAATTCCTCAAGAGAACAAATGAAGTATTAAGCCATAAGTCACTGCAGTGTTCTTTTTAATACCTAATTTTGTGAATCACTTTAAACTGTGATGTGTTTCTACCATCAGCACCACATACCCAAAAGACAAGAAGGCCAGAATTTTGAGAGTATACCTGACTCCCTTTAAAGATGCTTAATTTTCAGAACATGCTGTTTTTATAGTGAAGCATGCCCACAATCCTTCATATCATGAAAACATTATCTCAAATTTCTCACTTCATAAATAACATTCTGTACCTAATGAGATACTTACTTTGCTTTTAAAAACATGTAAGTTATATTTTGATCTAGTCACAACATTATACCCAGTTTACTAAAGGACTTTAGCAGTAATCACAAAGCTGTGTTCCAACAAGAAGCAACTCAGATCTAGAATATCAGCTAATGAAAATACTAGTGAATTTTACATAATAACATTAAATATTATCACCAATTTCATGATGACATATCTAACGATCCATATTAGGAAAATAAATCTGACAGAACACTATAGTCACAAATTATTTGAGGTTCAATAGACACAGATGATAAATTTTAGATATCTGTGCTTCCTCTTTAATGAACTATGAGTATTTGAGTACCAAAATAATTTAAATATAAGTTTTATTTTATCAGAAAGAGGCTATTTTCCTGGCCAGTACTTCTTAAAATAAAACAGTATTTAATATTTTTCATGGATTAAAGTATTTTTAAACACACTGAGTAAATAATTGAAAGTTTAAATTTAAAACTTGCTATGACATGCATATCAAAGGTGCTTTTCTTACAACTTTCTGAGCTTATTTACTGTGATTTTAAATTATACAGACAGGAGGAACTGAAATCTCATTAATACCTATGGAATATCTGCTGCATTTTGGAACTGTCAGATAAAAATCTGACAGCTCCTACTGCTCATCTTGTATAAACTGGGCTGACAGAAAACAACTGATTGTAAAGATTAATTTCATGACATCATGTTTTTACATGTTAGAAGACACAGAAGACAGTTTCTAAGATCTTCTGATAATACAAAGCAAATCCTGTACTAATCAATGATAAGAGACTCAACAATTTACCAGATTTTTGGTGAGAGTTTTCTTCACTTTTAGCAAAATAAAAAAGCACCTTCACAAGCCACTAGTTAATTCATTTGAAATGGCACCTCTCTTTTGTATGCTTGCTTGTTTACATCATGTTGTTTTAAAAGAAAGGAAATTTTATTCAAAACCTACATGGAAATCATAGACAGTTATTTACTAGATTTCATAGTGAACAGCAAAGAAATTCAATATAGGCTAATCGTCCAAACTTCCAGTTTCTGGGTAACTGCTGCACATTCAAAACATGGTTTTCTTTGAGTTTGTCTTCCTATATTGTTATTTACAGATAATAGGAGTTTTTAAAATAAGGTGCTTGTACATTTTTCAGTCATAAATAACAAAGCCAAAGAATAAAGTCCCATTGAAGAAAAACTGGTGATGCAGTTCTATTCATTGGGAAAATGGATCCTTCCTGCTTTTCTTGTTATGTGGTATACAAGAAGATCAAAAAGAATTTTGCAGTTTTCCTTTGGTCATTTTATATACACCAGAATATCTTATAATGTATAGTTTTCAATGACATTACTTGAATGCCTGAAAGAGAAGACTTCTGACTACTCAAGCAGTTTTGTTGGGCTGACTCTGGCTGATCCCTATCATTCCCCTCCTCAGCTGGACAGGGGAGAGAAAATACAGTGAAAGGGGTTGAGATAAAAACAGGGAGAGTACAATCACAGGAAAATGGACTCAACATGGGTAAACTAGTTTAATTTGTTACCAATCAAATCAAAGTAGAATAGTGAGAAGTAAAACCAAAACTTAGAACACCTTTCTCCTAGCCCTTCCATCTTCCTGGGCCCGTCACTCCCAAATTGTCTGTCAACTCCCTTCCAGTGGCACAGGGGACAACAAATGCAGACTGCAGTCAGTTTATCACACATTGTCTCTGCCACTCCTTCCTCTTCAGGGAGATGACTCCTCACACTCTTCCCCTGCACCAGTGTGGGTCCTTTCCATGGGGTGCAGTCCTTCCGGAACAGACTTCTACACTGTGGGTCCCTCACTGGGTCACAAGGCTTCCCAGAACACCTGATCCAGCATGGGCTCCTCTACATGGTTCTCTCCAGGAGCTTGCTCCAGCACAGGCTTCAAAGAGGGTCAAAGACTCCTTCAGGCATCCACCTGCTCCAGTGTGGGTTCCTCCATGGGCTGCAGGTGGATCTCTGCCCCCACCCTGGACCTCCATGGACTGCAGAGGGACAGCCTGACTCACCAGGGTCTGCACCAGGAGCTGCAGGGCAACCTCTGCTCAGGTACTCTGTGCACCTCCTCCTCCTTCTTCATTTACCTGGGTGTCTGCAGAGTTGTTTTTCTCACACAATCTTGTTACTTTCTCCAGCTGTAGTTGCCACTCAGCAGGATTGTCCCCCTTAAATCTATTATCCCAGAGGCACTATCCCCATCATGGATGGGCTCAGCCCCAGCCAGTGGCAGGCCTGTCTTGGAGTCAGCTGGCACTGGCCCTGCTGGACATGGGGGAAGCTCCAGCACCGTTTCTCAAATGCTACTCCTGTAGCCCCCCTGCCACTAAAACATGGTCACCCAAGCTTCATTTAGTGGTAGGTGTCTGATCACTGATACCAAGAAGAAGTTTCAATAGTGTCAGATAACACATACTTTTATTCTTAACTTCCTGTGCTTTTCTCTCTTTCAAACATAGAGAAAGGTTTGTTCTCTGGACTTCATTCTTCTTCCTTTCATACCAATATTGGACAGTTCGTACACAATGGTTGATTCTTTTCCATTATCTGTTCCATCTAAATTAGTGCCCACATACCCATCACTATCCTGTTTTCTTTCTTTCCTTGTCTGTCAACACATCTTCATTTTATAGCTCAGTCAAGGTATGTGGGTACTCAAACAGTTAAAAATATTCAATGGATTAATTCGGCTAGTGGTATTAATGTCTATATTAATTTCAGGAGACCTCACCTTAGACATAAATCCCTTGCAAGACATAAAATGTCACTAGTCTATCCTTTAAGTAATCCAGCTCCATCAGGAAAGAGGATAGTAGTTTTAATAAAATGGCACTCATAAGTTTTTATTACTTTTACAGTGAATGCTTTTCAGTTTTATTGGCTCTTGGAAGGAGCGATTTAGTTTCTCTATTTAAACATGACTTTTTATCCTTCACAACTTGCAGGTTTCTATGTTATGTTTCTAACATTATAAATATAAATGCAGACACTGAGGTTTTAATAAAGGTATGAAGTCCTTTTCTCTGATACATACAATCTAAGATTATGACAATCACAGGAAAAGAAAAAATAGACTTAATCACTTTTCTAGACTGATACAGCTAACAGCATTTTTGAGAATGGATGAATGTAAGCATTATAAAATGATTCTCAGCAATCACATTGAGTTAAGTAATATATACTGTTACACATTGATTTCAGTGCTTCTCTTACTCCTTGAATTTTCATAGAAAAAGAATTCAATGTCCTCTACAATATGTAGAATGTGACCCTAACTGATATCAGTGAGAGTGGTACTATCAGGCCTCAACATAGAAAGATGGGACATTAACATTTTTCTGTTAGTGATCTAAGAAGCTAATACAAATTTCAAAGGGAAGAATAATATTAATCTTTTGTATGTTTTTTTTCCTTTCACCATGGCTTAAGTAGTTAAGCATCAGAAATTTAAATATTATTCCTGAAATGCTATTTTTTTCAAAAGTTTTAGAGCAGACAGGAAAGTCATGCTCTGATACCACAAAACTGTTTTCTCTTCTCTGATTTTATCTGTGACTGAGAAAACAGAAAAGAACAGTGTTTATAGAACCATGAGAAATCTTTAGTAAGTTATGAAATAATGGCATCACCAACAAACAATTGACCAAAGTAGATTGGCAACCTGGAATTCTACTTAGTAATTTACATGAGGTAAAGATGACAAAGCTCTCCTGGTATAGAAACCATGAAAACTTTTTTTTTTTCTCTTGCACTTTCCTGTTTATCAGAGTGAAATGAAATGAGGAAAGTGTTTATAAAAAGATTAAGAAATGTTTACAAACAGCTTAAGCTTTAACTATAAAAAAATTAAAAAACTTATTTTATTCTTTAAGTTATAACTAAAGGGGTGATGTCAGAAAGAAACATCAACTTGCAACAACTGCATGCATCCCACTATTTCTGCAGCATTGAGTTGGCAATGGACTGGCTAGCTGAAGACGTAAATTAGACCTGCCTTCACAACTGCACAAATTATAACAGAGGTTGTCAATAGAAGCTGATGCATCACTGAAATAACAGTGAGCAGACTCTTGTGCAACAACATACAACACATCAAAATACTCTGGCATTGACATATGGTACAAGAGCAGATAATCATTCAAAAAATTCTCAATATCTGGTAATGAGCTAAAAAGTACATAAAAAAAGAAAATTATTAAGATCAAAATTTAGTAAACTTCCTTTTGGATTTGACATAGAAATCTCAAATTTCATACCTTTTTTTTTTTTTTTTTTAAGTGTAGCTGGCTGCAATTTGAGACTGCTAACATGTTAGCATTACTAAAAAAATTAAGCTTGGGAGCAATAGAGTTTTTTAAATTAGCTCTCTCAAAGAAATTACCATTATAATCACCTAATTACCCTTTGATGTAGCTTTATTCATAAATGCTTTAAGCATTCATTGCCTTACTACTGAGGGCTATGCCTCAGTTTATATACTCTGAGAGAAAATAAAGTTACTATTATGCACAGAAGAACATGTGTGAACAGAAAACGTCAGAATGCTGAATGCCACAATTTTAAGTCTATTTTTTTCTTTCAAGACTTTAAAGAAATAAACCAGCTTGTCCATTAAAATTAGATATTCTAAAAATAGCTCTTTTTTCAGTTTATGCATTTACACTGTCTACATCTGACTCTTAAAACCTAGCATCACTTCTCAAATAAATGATTGAGCTATAAAACTGTTAATGAGTGGATTTGCCTTTTGAGATTTTTCTTATATTTAATAAATTAGTCCTTCAGCAAAACCACTTCTTTAGAAGTCTCTTAAAAGTTTTGAAGAATTGTTGGTGTATCTCCCCAGGCAAAAGATACTTGGGCTGCAGTATGAGACAGCACAGCCATTGAAGGATATCAGCAGTGAAAATGGAGAACACATTAGAAACAAGCCTGCTGCAGACTCAGTTCATAGCAAGATATTGGCCAAAACCAAAACATGTGCCAGCATGTTTTTATTAATATTGCTACTTTCAGCAGATCCAGGAAAGGCTGAAAGAAATCTGTTCATCAGTGCAGCAATGAGACCTTCATAGGAGCTCATGTCCTGAGAGGGCAAGTCTTACATAGTCTCATTTGGCTTGATGGAGACTTAACATTTTAGGTACATAAGATAGATTTCCATGGATTAACATGCAGCTGGCATCTGTTTCAAACTAAGAACACAAACAAATAATTCAAATAAGTAGTTTAGTACTCAGTTTCTCTTTTCAAAGAGTACATCAAATAATATTTTTATGATCCTATAATTTTACACAGCATGATCATTTTTCTATATGCAATCTATTTCGGGGGGGTTAATAAATTTTAAATACTGCTGGAACTGAGATACCAATAGAGGCTAGAATCATTTAAATATTATGATTTAAGTTTAATAATTAGATTCACTATAACTATTTTTTATTAAAATGTCATCCAAATGAGAATTGGCTTTGGTTTAAAAAATACTTTCTTCCTAACTAACAGATATTTTAGGACAGAT
Source organism: Cettia cetti (assembly GCA_013401135.1). Classification (NCBI taxonomy): domain Eukaryota; kingdom Metazoa; phylum Chordata; class Aves; order Passeriformes; family Sylviidae; genus Cettia; species Cettia cetti. Next base: position 34,212 of record VZUI01059118.1, read on the forward strand.
TTTTTTTTCTTGTTCTCAGGTCACCCTCATTATATCAGACTTGAACTTTACTCACAAAATATTTGTCTTTTTTTCTTATTTCTTTAGTTTCCATCAAAATTCTACTAATGACCATTACTTCCCCATTCCTAGAATTTTGACAGAATTCATTCTTGCTTCTGGAATCCACATTCTTTTGCAATAAAACTGCCTCATCTCCATTTTATATCTGCACCACTCTTGTGCCTTGATGCTAACAGTATATTTTAAGAACTGTAGAGGGTACCAGATAAACCTTACAATTTCAACATGCTGGTAATTAAGACTAGGTAAGTACCTTTCCTTACTTGCTGTTCTAGGAGGAGGCTCTTCCCAGGAAACATCTGATCCAAAAGACACATCCTAAAAAATCTCAGTACTATCAGGTATGGAAGACCATAAGCAAAAAATTAATGCCTAATAATGTCTTATCTGCTATACTTTGAAATTTAACTCTGGGGACATAAGAATAATCCAGGTTTTATTAGCTGCTGTGTAACAGCACTAGAAGAGACAGAATTGTGATGTATCCACAAACATCTTATAGAGTAGCTGATTTTAAAAATTCCACTAAAATACATCTTTACTATAAATGCATTTTCTACCTAATTCAATTTTACTCATTACATACATTCTACATAAAGGAATGTAAACATTTCACTGTAATCAAAGAACATCTCAAATTTTAAAAAAGCCTATCAGAAAAAAAAGTTACTCAGAAGAAAAGATAATTCAACTTCAAAAGGCTTATTTTTGACATTTCAAAAATGCCCAAATACTTAAAAAAGAAATCTAAAAATACATATGGAGTCCATGAAGTAATATGATTTTCTGGATTATTTTAATAGAAATATAGGTATTTTTACTTTAATAGGGTCCAATCTTCTAGCATTGTTATTTATATCAAGTTCTTGTAATATTGGTGAATTGCAACTTAGAGCCAAGTAAAAATGACAAAAGATATTTATGAAATACGATTCTTGTATGTTAATTATACAATTTTTATATTACATTAAAGCAATAAGATGGACAAACACACAGAACATTTCAAAGTATTAGACCAATAAAAACATTACCTCACCAATTTACCATAACACCTGAAAAACTAATATGGACCTATTCCATGAACAAGTCTTTTCTTGAATTGACAATATCTTCAAAAAGATGTTGTTTGGATGTATCAGGAGCAAGTTGTTGACACATTCTGTCTCTGGATTTTCAAACAGAATAACAAAACAAAGTCAATAATAAACTACATTTTCTAAAGAGCCCTGGTTGTAGGCAATATTGCTAGCAAAAACAAAAACAAAAAAAAATACATTTAGTGATATTTACTCCAGATATGGAAGCAAAACAAGTATTCTGAAAGTTTTGGTCTCCACAGTTTCATCTCTTAATAAAATCAAAAGCAATCAAAACCAAGCATTTGTCAACATTCTGTCACTTCTCTATTTTAATAAAGATTTTTATAGAATCCAATATTCTGTTGTATGTTTTAATTGCCCGGCTGAGACAGAAAAGCTTATATGCACATCCATTTACATTCAGACCATCTACCTGTCATTGTACTTCATGAAAACAAACGTATTTCTCATGAGAGAGAAATGGAGATCTGTTGAGGCTGTGTCTGGAAGGTTTATATGCCCTACTGTATGTCGTAAATTCTGAGAAACAATGAGAGTTGTTGATGTGTTGGTTCTTCCATCAACACATCAATAGTTAGCAGAACTTGAAAAGTACCTCCCATTTGAAAACAAAATGGAAAGGGCTTTTTTTTAAAAAAAATCTTATAACAATTTACAAACCTACAGCTCTACTACAATTTACAAACCTACATCTACTACATCGCTATTCAGCTAGACTTCCAATACACATTCCAACACATGACAGAGGACAAAAACCTATAATTAAACAATTTCATTTGGAGTTAAAACCTTCTATTTATAAATGCCTGAAAACCATCAAATTTCGCTGGCCAAGCTATTTTTGTTAAAATGCCAAAACAAGCACCAAGGCCCCCCCAAGCAGACTCACCAGATCTGCTACCCTATCTCCTTCATATTGGTTTGACCTTCCAGAAGCATGTCCATGGACAGAGCCAGCCCTGATGGAGCCTGTGTCACCATGGGTCCTGCAGCAGTGGGTGGTCCCCCCTTGTCTGCCCTTGTGCTGGCTGCAGCTCACTCCTGGCTACCAACTTGCCCTATGGGGCTCTCTTTAGATAGCTAAGGTGGCCTACTTTGACCATGAACTGAAAGAACATATTTGTTTTCAATGGGATGCATCACATTTTTACATTTATGCATCAGTTTCGAGTTATACTGGATATGCACCCCTGACCTAGTTCAAGCAATGTTTGAGGTTGTAGGATAGCCTATGACTCAAACCACAAAACAAATGGTTGGGGTTGTTTAATATTTTTATCAATTTTCCTCCCCTTATCACTTTGAGTATAATTATTCCATAAAAAACTTGCCATTGTAATTCAGTGATTTGTTTCATTAAACCCACACAAAATATCCAGTTATCCCACTCCCTTCTATTTGCTAAAGTAGTAATAATTTATTGGCAGCTTTTTTCCATGCTGTTTGTACTTCTGTAAACTTTGTATCTCATGAAGTAGAGATTGTCCTTATCTACAAGCTGTGGGCTATTTGTGTCAGCAGTGCAAACAGACAACCACTACAAACACTCTCCTGATGGATTGTCCTGATGGATCATCTGGGATTGTCCTGATGGATCATTTGGGACCTCCTTGAGAGAGCCAAGGGCAAGCTGCCAGATAAAAATCAGCAACAATTGATTTCCAGCAGAATCTTGAAAATCAGAGACATACATCTCACTTGTCTCTCCAGATGCACAACTACAGATACTCCTACTGTGCACTACAAAAGAAAATACTCATGAAGGACTCGTGGTTTCACTCAAAACTTAAAATAGCCACGAGCTCTATATTTTGTCTGAAAACAATAGCATGCTGCGTTACCAGTAGTTTCAACACATCAGTATGCATTTTAATTGAAAGTGACAACATATTAAGGGTTTGACCTTTGGAAACTGAGTATTTCAAGTTGGGGATCATTCACACCACCTACTTGATATGCATAATTTGCATACGTGTCCCAGGCTTCCTATATAGCCACTGAAGCACAGGTCCTTCTGTTTTAAGCAATACAGTTCGCATTTATTATCAGGCCAAATGCTTTTCGCTTTTACATGGGTGTTGTGAGAGAATAGGAAGAACTCTAAAAGTGAACACAATGGCCAAATTGTATTGCCTTGGAGACACTAAAGTTACAGCAGAAGGCAGCAAACTTGCAGTAGCATCTCCTAACACAGTGACAAGTAGCACAGCAAGATAAAGAAGTACTCAGCAAAAATTAATTTCTAGAAACTGAAATACTAGAGAATGCTCCCAAATGAGATGTTGCCTGGTACTACAGTATTATCAGTCTGAATCTGCATAATTTAGACATTAAAATCATACTGTTAACTCTATCAAAACCAAGAGAGACTGTAGGCAAATAAATATTAAGTTCTGCCTATGCACTTGTAATTTTTTTAAGCAATCCAGACATTTTTACAGCTTGTTTCATAGTACTGTAGGAGTCTAACAAGCCCTGTTCTGTGGCATTAAAACAACTCTAGTAACTGTTGAGACTGTTAAAAATACTAATAACACCCACACACCAGAGAAGATTCAACCTGCTTCTAAAGCCTAGAAAGTAGTACACTCCTGTTCTTAAAAACTAAAAGTGACAACAACACAGAAAAGAAAGAAGTTTATTGGTTTTTTTTTCTATCCTGAAATATATTCATGTTATGTTTCCTAATAAGCTAAAAGGAAACAAAATTATTAAAAAGGAAAAAGGCGTACGAAAAGTCAAGATAAAACTTTGGCAATGAAACTCTTAAAGGTATTACTATGTAAAAGTGCTATTCTTCCAAAATAATATAGTATAGATAAAAAAATGCTTCAAGATGTAGACATTTCATTATTTTTCTATCTGAGAATGTACTATTTCTGCAATGGCTTTTCCAGCATATGACATTATTATTTATTTTAGTTTGAATGCTAAAGTTTACAAAAAATAAAATCAATAAAATATATTCAGAAACGCATGCAACTACAGGAATAGACAAAATATTCTCTTAAGTTGTTTTCTGTTTAACAATGGTTTTAATAATATCATCAAAAGAGATGAATTCAACTAATTGTGCATGTCTGACATTGACAGGATGTAATACTTTCCGTTATAAACAGAAACCATATGTGGTCAGCTGTAAGAGCTCTGGATGAAAAAAAAAATACAAGTCAAACTGATCCCCCATGGAGGACAGAAATCAGCACTAATTGAAGTTACATACAAGGAAGAACAATATGTGGAGGTTCAGAGAGAAAGCTGCATAGAGAGATTCCTAACATATATTACCGTATTATTGGAGCAATATTTAAATATTATAAATATAGGATCCAGGAAATATAAGGTATCATGGGAATCAACTGAGATAAGAAATAGTCAACACACTATTAAGAGGTCTCATGGATCAATTTCTACTGTGATTTTAGAAGCCTAATAATTATGGTACTGAATAAATTTTCACAATAACTAAGAGAATTAAGGAGAAAAGCTCTTTAAAACATTCAGCACATTTGCATAATGTAAACATGTTAAGTACCTAATTCAGATATAGGCATGAAAAGCCTTAAATGGCCAAGTGAGAGCCTAAGAATGCCCAAAGTTCAATATGCCACTGTGACAGATCTGTGTTATACATTTTGGAAGCCTCCAAATGGCTAAAAAGCTGAAACACTTTCAGGGTGGATGTTGAGTTCAGCTGATGAGCACCACTCAGTATATTGAGAGGTGACTAGGGCAGTGAGAAGCATTAATTATGGTGATTTCTCAGAAGAAACTGTCCAGGACTAACTGATTTTGTAGCTGGGCTTCGAAAATTAGATGGATGATGTAGCTTCCGTAATTGTGCCCCGCTGTGGTTATCAAACAATTGCAAAAATCTGAGCTCAAATTTGTGCTAAAGCAAAGATTACAGATCCCTGTGTAAAGACTATAAACATGCCTAAACTATAATGGAATTATATGTAACTTTACAGTACAGTTCAAGAATGCATTTATGACAATAAATAAATATGAGAATGCTATTAGTGTCACCATAAACCTGTTCACTAACACAAGTTCTGTGTGAGATAGTAAAAAAAATATTACTACTATTTCCATATTTTTTTACTTAGCTGTACTGAGAAGAAAAATCCTACCATTAAAATAACATTAATGATTAAATAATGATGGGGCTCCGTTGTTCATATTCTTACAAAATTATTAGAAGACTGAATCTACATTTCTAAAAAAAAGTACTCAATGTGAATTTTTCATCTGTCATTATTTATATCAGGGAAAGAAAATGAAAAATTAAAATAATGGGAAAAGAACTGAGAATTTTGCAAATATGTTCAAACTTATATATAATTGCTAGAGAATTAATTATAGAGCAGAAAGTTAGGGTGGCCAGACAACACATAAGTTATATTCCATGGTACAAAGAAAATGCAATTCTAAAGAATTCACTGTCAAAAACTTCAGAACTAAATTTTGAGATCTTCTCACTAATTAAATAGGAGAAACTGACAGAAGTGATCCCAGGTAATTTTTTTTTTTCTGTTGCCAGGTACTTTCTAAAAGAGATATGTAGGATAAAAGAGAGCAATAACCACACCAAAGTACCTTATCACAACAAGAGAAATGAGTATGCCCCTGACCTTTTTTTAACATCAGGAAATTTGAAAAAAATAAAATAATAAACCTATCTGAGAAAAGACAGCTAGCTTTTTCACATCAACAGATTCAAAGGCCTATTAAAACTAGGTTGCACTTACTCAGGTCTCACTATACATATTGCTCACTGAAGAAACTTAAGAAAAATACGATTTGTGTATGGAGTTTCATAACAACATTAAGGAAGAAAGGAAAACCAATATTCAGAACTTGCTCATCTCAAGCCCTGTTCCACCAGGGCATTCTGCCCATCTCATTTTACCACAGAAGAGACAAAGACCTTTACTATATATTAAAATACATTTTAAAATTATGCACATAATAAGTCTGATAACTAAATATCATGGATATTTAGTACCTATGATATTCCATAGAAAGTAAATAATTGTTGTTATCTTTAATGACCACCATGAGAATCACAGGATGCATGGATATAATAGGAATATATAATATTCAGAACAAATTCCTGTTTTTTTAATATACATGATTAGTCATAACCCCGTATTTTGCAAGGTAGTAACACCCATAAAATTAAAATAATATCTGTAATGTGTAATTTAAATAGGAAAACCCCCTTTTTGTACCACATGAATAACAGAGCAATTTCATTTAAAAAGTTCATAGTAGAATTTTTTTAAAACCATCCTGACTCTTTTTCCCCAATAATAGATTTTTCTCTATGTAATGTATTTGCCTAATTAATACAAGGAGCATTCTGTGAGTCTATGAAAAATCCATGACACAATTCCTCTGAAATCCTCTACATTGGATTTTGTATTTTCTATTTAAATTTTACATCCCACTGTGAGCCAAGCTACGGCTGCTTGCTAATTTCTCTAAAACACCCTGACTGGAACTCATCATTACTCTAAGTCCACTTTTTAGGGAGGAATAATTCAATCATTTTGTATTTTGTAGAGCTCTGGATCAATGCAAACATGTAATAAGAACAACTTTAAAAGACATTCTTCCTTCAATTAAGAAGAGAGAAACTTAATTTATAACATTTCTTATACTACCACTGAAGAAATAGAAGTGTATGTGGGCTTAGATAAAAGAAATCCCCATCTGTTTCCTCTCATGCTTCAAAGCAGAAGACACAAGCTTTAGTAAGGGAGCCATAAATACAGAAAAGTTATTGGCACTCAGTTACAAAAAATATTTTTTCTTCTGATAGGATGATGATAAATTAGAACCAAGTCCCTAAACCTTGCTCTTCTCACTTTGCAGTGACTGCAAACACTTTCCTCCACACAGAGCTTATCGAGTTATCTACTGATGACTCAAAAACCTACCTGTTGCACCAGCTTATCTCCTATACCTGGTTAATATCTCTCTCATTAGGCATGCCACTGTCACTTTAAACACGAGTCTCCCATCTTCACTTTCAAATTTTCTGCCCTTTTTCCCATCACTTTATGACTATTATTATCTTACTCTTTCAAGAGTATAAACTATATTTTCTTCTCTCTCCCCTCATTAGTTATCCAAAAATATATCTCTAGCACCTATCATTTTATTTCCATACACATTTCAGCTAGCACTGACATTCACCAACTCATCACTTCTATTAATAGGGCCTTGTTCTGGCCCTCTCACTAATCCTTTCTGTCTCAGTGACAATTTTAATGCAAGGACATTGTTGTCAAACCACAAGGCCTTGATTCTTTTTGGTGAGACTTTCCTGGCTGCCATCTCAAAATTTAGATTAAGAACACTGTCATAAAATTTTTGTAAACACTGTGTTTTATCTGCTTTCCTTAGCCCAGTTCCTCACCATCCAATCTGCCGCAGGTTGTCCACATATTCCTCAAATCCCTTTTGTTAACCTCCTCCATCAAAGGCCTCTTTTGTTAACACCTACCTTCAGCCTACATAAAACCAGCCAGGTGATTCATTCTGACAAGTCTATGCACTTACATCCAGCTCTACTTACTCACACCCATGTGCAATCTGACATGGCTGCTGAGGCGGTTTGTATCAGGACTGAACTTGAGCTATATGAAGTGCAGTATGGCAGAACAAAGAAACAAAGTATTATATATACTGCTCTTCTTAGCTCATTTACAGTACTTTCATACTCTTGGTAGTGATTATAGTATTTGTCCACTCTTGTACCCATGTTCTTCATGTTCATATATGATGCATGACAGAATTTCATTGCTTCTGAACTACTGAAATACTGTATTATAAACTAGGTGCAGCTAATAAGTAATGCCTATGATAACTGGGTAATGTGGTTAAAGGACTATTTCATCTGAGGAGATACTTCTCTGCCTGCTACATCCGATACTCATCCTCAGCTTAACAAATAGATTTTTATTAATGGCTTTCTCAATGTTTTTTTTCCTAAATGCTGTCCTGCAGTGGAGATACTTGATATTGTCCCCACACTTGTATCTGTTCACCTGATCAGATTTGAGACAAGAACTGTGCCTCAGTTGTTTTCTAAATCAGTCCCATACACATCATATGCATCAAACATTAGCTCATTCATCAATAAAGGGTTCTGCTATTCCATTACTTCAGGATTTTATATAAGAACTAGACTGTACACTATTGTTTGCTATCCTTCTATATATTGTTTGGAGTTTTTTCCAGATGAAAAATAGATCAAATACAAAGAAACTCAAAATACGAACATGCCATCTATCAAACATGCATAATTCCCTACTTATATGAAAAGATTTAGAGCTTGCTACACTGTGGGAATAATTCAGTTCAATTTTTATCACTGGGATAGTTACATAATGGCATCTAAACAAAGTCTTGTTCAGACTGCTCAGTATGATTGGCTGCATGCAGAAATGACACAGATCAGAAGTAGATAGCTCTATTCCACAGAGCCACCACACTTTTGCAGATGCTGCTCAACCCATTACACAACCTGCAGAAGGTAGCTTGGGAAAAGGCAGAAATTACACTATCATGCTGCCAGCACCTCAGCAATCTCCACCACAGAACCATGGAGTTTCAGTTTGTTTTTAAAAAACATAGTGAAAAGTCTACATTGAAATGTAGAGCAAATTTCTATAACAAAGCAAAAGAAATAATGGTAAAATTTATAAATTAAGATGTAAAGGACATTTCCTGGTACAGACATGACATTAAATTTTAAAAGGCCTACTGCTGAATGTGAAATATGAGTATTAGGTGACCAGACCATGGAAAATGCCCTTAACCAATTTATGAAATGGCTTTTCTCTCCAGATCATGAAGAAATATACACTGAAAGAGCTCTGTATCATGGAGTTGAATAAGAAACAAATGGGACAAAGAACAAAAAAAAATGGACTAGCGGCTTCTTTTACCATAAACCTTCCTGAATATGCTTTAGGGAGATAGAGACAGCTACAACACAGGAGAACAAGGACAAGTGTAGGCTCCTCAGTGGGTGTTCAACTGAGCAGTAACTCAGTCCCTTTAAGAAGCTATAAGCTTAATGTACAGCTGAAGTAGATCAGCAAGGAGAGAAATCCAATCTCCTCAGAGATTATTTATGACAAAGTGCACCTAACTGAGGCCCAATTTGTTTTTGGAATTGTAGTCATTCCATTGCAACTAAACAACAAATGAATCTGCCTTGTGGAGGATTCGTTCAGGGTATAAAAGAAAACAAAAGAGAGAAACAGATACAACACTCCATTTACTCACCGATTTACAGGCTAACTTACAGAAATGATTGATAAAGCAATTTTTGAAAGCAGAGAACTCTCTGAAAGAGAAGGCCTTTGAATCACATCTGCCAAGTGAGCACTTTTTATTTCAGATTTATAAATGTATACTCGTTGGTTTAGAATCCATACTTTGTCTCATTATATTACTGTTTCCCAATTTACTTCACATGCTTAAATTGAAAATTTCATTGAACTCAGAGAACTAGCATGATTCTTGTTTTATATAAAAGTAAAACACACTCTAAGATAATTTTTTTAAAGTACCAGAGCACAGAGTGTGCAAGCAGCTTCCTGTGGGCAAGGATACCAGAAGCAGTGGGGGCTTCCACAGGGCACATCCTGGTAGCCAGAGCTTTTCCCACAGTCTCTGGCCAGGGAGCAGAGCATCCAGGGGGTATCTGGGGCAGCCCTTGCATCAAGGCACCTCCCTGGAAAGGTGCTTTTTCTAATTATTTATATTTATCTTTTATTATACGTGCTATTTTAAAGCAGTCTGTTTGAAAGTACTTATACTTTTAGTTGGATTTACTGTGAAAATATTAAAATCATGTAACATTGGCTAACATATCAATATTTTATCATTTGGCTTAATTTTATTCAAAATTAACTTGAAGTACACTCACTGAACATTAAAAACTGGGAAGGAATTTTGGTCATTAATTACAATATGGGGTCAATTTCTGCACCTTGTTGTGTCCATATATACAGCAAAACTTTTCATTTCTCCATTCAAACATGATATAAGCATGAACCCAGTCAACAAAAATGAGTGCACATCAAATAAACAAAAATATTCAGGGACAGACTACAAAAGAGGCATTGCTTCAGACTTGAAATTAGAGTAGGTAAAACCAGAAATTGTTCAAAGACAGTAGCTGGTTTTTCCAGAAAAAACTCAACAGGTCCATGGAAAATGAGAGAAAATAGCCACTGTCCACCAATTAAAAGCAAAGGTGTAAATTCCAGTTCTTAAATACTATCAAAAATGGCAAAGCAAGACTGCTTTTGAAAAGTGACATTTACTTTTCAGGTACTGAAAAAACACTGCTTAAATTAAAAAATAAACAAACAAAACAAAACAAAAAAAACCTAGTGAGAATACAATTCTCTAGATACTTCCAAGCAGAAGAGACTACAGCTATTGTAAACATTCAAATAGAAGAAAGGCAAAAGGCCATGACTAAAGAATGAAACTATTTAGATAATCTGTATTTGAAATAGAATAAATTAGCACCTATAGAAGAATAGTGCAGAACTATTTACAAAACAAACGTACCATAAACAAAACATAAAAAGGGAGTAAACAAACTGCTTGTCCAAAAGCTGAAGATAAAAAAAGCCTCTATCAAGCATTAAAAAAAATCCATACGAGAATTACAAGAGGTGCATTGTATTTTTAATTGAGAACTTCAAAACTTTAAAAGACATAGAAAGACAACCGAACTTTGCAAAAGGGAGGGAATTTTCCATGCTGATGAAACAACAATGAAAGCAGAAAATTGTATGGAAAGAATGCAGTTAAATTAAGCCAAAGTAGAGAGATGGAACTTCTAAGAATGACATAAGTTGCATATGAGAATCATATATCTATGTTTTCAAGTAGCTACCTAATATCTTGATGCTTTGAAAAGTATCTGCTTTGTATACTACACAAATAAAATCAGTAGTACTAATACCACTAAATTTAACTAAGTGCAGAAGTGTGTAAAATGGAGCAGCTAATGTCAGAAAAGGTAAAGGAGCAAAGAACCTGACCACCAATTTTAGTAACACTACAGAAGATACTTTAACGTAAGAGTTTCTTGTTTCACAAATTATGCAATTTTTTTGACTGTGATTATTGTAAGAAATTATGTATGAAATGGGATTTTCTAGACACACCACAGACTGATCAGCAATATACATATTAGCTGTAGCAAAAATGTCAATAGACGTGTCAGGACAGTTTAAATCGAGAAATATATTTGTCACAAATATGTACAATTGCCTTTGGCCTAAGTATATATGTCCAATTAATATTGTGACACTCGCTGGAGGATTTCAGTCAAAGAATGAAACTTAAGGTAGTCATAAACTCTAGTATATAATTTACATGAATACTGAAGCAATGAAAGGATTTAGATTTAGCTATAACAGGACACTTATAAAAAAAAAGCTCAGTTTTAAAATTTGTAAAAACAGTGTATATTGTTTTGAATCTTGCTACTATACACACTGATTTTAATATTTGGAAGAACTTGCTTTCTTCTGGAGAAAATATCCAGCACTCAGCTGAATAAATGTGTTACACGATAGGTGAGCAGCTGGCTCATGGGTCAGGCACAAAGGGTTACAGTGAATGGGGTGACATCAGACTGGTGACCTGTCACTAGTGGGGTTCCACAGGGCCCCATCCTTGGCCCTGTGCTCTTCAAGATGTTCATAAAAGATTTGTACACAGGACAGGAAGGGATACTGAGCAACTTTGCAGATGACACAAAACTGGCAGAAGCTGTTGACTCTCTGAAAGGCAGGGCGGCCCTGCAGAGACTTCAGCAAATTAGACAACAGGGCAATCACCAACCATATGAAGTTCAACAAGGGGAAGTGTGGGGTTCTGCACCTGGAATGGGGCAACCCTGGATGTATGGACAGACTGGGGAACAAGAAGCTGAAGAGCAGCGCTATGGAAAGGGATTGGGGGTCTTGATCAATGACAAGTCGAACATGAGTCAGCAGTGCCCTGACAGCCAGGAGGACCAACCCTGTCCTGGGGGTCATCAGGCACAGCCAGGCAAGGGAGGGGATTGTCCTGCTCTGCTCTGCAGGGGCAGCCTCAGCTCGAGTGCTGGGGGCAGTTCTGAGTGAGACAACATAAGAAAGATATAAAGCTATGACAGAGTGTCCAAATGAGGGCAATTAAATGGTGAAGGGCTTTGAGGGGAAACCTTTTGAGGAGTGGCTGAGGTCATTTGGTCAGTTCAGCCTGGAGGAGACTAAGGAGAAAACTCATTGCAGGCTACAATTTCCTCAGAGATAAGGGGTGGGGAGGCAGGTACCAATCCTTTTATTCTCTTTCCCTTTTACTGATCACTTTTCCTGACCACTGACAGGACCCAAGGAAACAGAATGAAACTACAATCAAACAATTCTCTTTCTGATCCATGTTTATCTAACCCAGAAAAGCCTTTTACTCCACTTGTCACTTACTTTTCATCAGGACTCTTCACTCTTCAGCTCATTTATGATACACCTAATTCATTGTCCTTGTCTTTTTCTTGGTGCATCAAATGTGTCAGTTCTGGGCTATTTCCCAAGAAAGTTCATTTCTAGCCAAAATCTGTGCATATTTGAGTCAGTCTCTGGACTGTTAATCTCAGGATTTATTTTAGCTTGGGTAGCACTCATAAAGCCGACGTAATACAACAGAAGAATATAAATTATATCACAAAAAAAATTTGCAGTATGTAACATCTTTCAGTAACCCTAACTTAAAAAAGCATGAACATAAAAAAACAGCTTTAACAAAATTCCCAGAATTAGCAGTAATTAAGAGATCTGGAATAATTTGCACAGATATGACTAGATACATGTGCTTCCCAGGTTTTTATCTCCTGCCTCTACCTTTAAGCATAAAGTTATCTTTTCTTGTAAGACTGCTATTTCAGATCAACAAATATTTTAAACTGAAATAGTATTTAACAAAGCAAGGAGAAGGGGGGATTTGAAGGTTAGTCTAGATATTTTGTCTTTATTTTATATTTGCATTCATTACTGCAGACCAAATGTACATACAGATGAAACGTACTGCAGGACAGCATTGAAAAGGATTTTGTCAAATCGATGTTTCACTGAACTTTCTGACACACTGCTTTTAGCATCTTTTCAGGTTACAATATTTAAAGAGCTCAGAACATTTAACTACAGGATAGAAAATATTCTTTCTGGAAACCACAGCCTGAAAGACTTCCATTTTCTTCTTATATATGTATTCAGTTTTTAATAGTCTTATTAATTGTCTCTTCTCTGCAGTTTGAATCAGGAAATATACAGCAAAAACTACATGAAAAAATGACTACATGTCAAAATTCTCTGAAGTAACAGTTATGGAAACAACTTATTGTATGCAAAGTAAAACAAATCTGTCTTATGGAGGACTGTCAGAATACACAGCAACTTACTGACTAAATAAGGAACGAGTCTCACATATTGACACTTTGTTGCAACCACGCAAATCACTCACTAGGCTTATCTTGAAATTGGCTAGTTCTGTATCAATGAGGAGTTCTCATCTCATCTGGTGTTTTCTAAATTTGCTGTGGATTCGTCAAATAAAAAGATACATCTTCCATTCAATGAAAAGCAAAAATAATCTGACATTTTTTCAATAGTTTTGTAAATGAAATGTGCTTCAATTTTATATGAAAGTTCAAAATTAGTCAATATGTCTGTCTTTCCTACTGCCACTTACCTAGAGAGTTCCTTTCTAGACAGCTCATCTTATTTACAATTACTGACAAAAGTAGTTATACTGTACAAAAATGGCCTCATTAGGGCCAAAACTGCAGCCCACACACAAAGAAGGCATCAATGAGTGAGGAAAGTTCAGGCTGATGTGAGTACTAAAGCAGTTCTATTGCTATGAAGAAAAGTTTCCAGAGACTACAGAAAGGTTTAAAAACTTTTCTCATGTCACAAGCATGACCTAACAAACCAAACCAATACTCACTGAGATGTGCAGATTTTTTCACTGAACAAAATAAAGGGAATTTGCTCACTATAAGTAGTAAATTCTTATCATGTAAAAAAAAAATTAAAAGGCTTGCCATTTTGCAAAAAAGACTGATTTAAGTTATGTGTAAATTACACATTTCTCTTTCATAGTGTCTCACTATATGTAATAATGCAAATTTAAATAAGCCAGTGCCTTACTGAACAATAGTTCAAGCAGCACGGATTTCAAAGGGTGCAGAAATACTCAATTTTAATATAACCAGAATCTTTTGTCCAACAAAAGCTTGTTCATTTGGGGATTTTACTGAAGCAATCCTCAAGTTTTTCTATGAGGCAAATTCTTTCAAGTTTTGTATCTCTTTTTCAGCCCAGTGATTAACTTAATTCTAAATTAAACCTCTTCATGTCTTTTTATGCCAGTCTGTATTTTATATTTCCATAAAACACTGAATTAATACGGTGAGGAAAAAACCCCAAAAAACATGAATACTTAGTTTTTAAAGATCATCTTCCTGTTATTGAAACTGCACTTTTCCTCGATTTTTCTAACATATTAAAAAACTTCACATTTTTAAAATAAGCGAATAAATGGATTTCTTCAGCTGTAATATGCATCAAATCCAAAAATGACTGAACAGAATATTCCTTTAAAAATCTTGAACAGAAACTAACTCCCCAGTTTTTAATTTCTTAAAAATTCATTTGCTCATAAAGCTTCATTTGCCCATAAAACTTAAAAGAAAATGAACAAAAAAACAACAAAAAAAAAAAAACCAAAAAATGAACAACACAAAACTAAGACTTGAAAAGCAAAATGAACTCATTACTGTTAATTTGCATGACTTGTTTTCCTTAGTTTTTTCACCTGGCACTTAAAAGACTTTGAGATCTGCATGGCTTACTTTCACTGCCATTTCAGGAAAGATTCATGTCATCTACTTTGGAGGTGTCTGTATCTCAGCTAGTTCCCTTATGTTCTGTAGTGAATAGAGAGCAACTGGTCACTTTTAGTACCCAATTTATGTAACTTATTTTAGATGTCTGC
Organism: Cettia cetti; assembly: GCA_013401135.1. NCBI lineage: Eukaryota > Metazoa > Chordata > Aves > Passeriformes > Sylviidae > Cettia > Cettia cetti. Next base: position 49,460 of record VZUI01059118.1, read on the forward strand.
TTCAAAATGAGATGGTTTACTCACCTGGGAATACCCATTTATCTCCACTGACTGCAAGGGAGAGAAGTCTAAACAATGAACTTAAATTTAGACACCTTCATTTGGTCAGATGAAACCCAGGCTTATAGTCCTTCCAGATACAATCTCTATTTCACCTGCCCAATGGGCCTTTTGCTTTTAAATCCTGTATAATAGAACCTTGTTTCCTGACAAAGGTTCACTGTGCTACTCCCTGAGCCAGTCACTTGTAATTTGCTTGTAAACTCTGTAAAAGATAGCATTATTCCAACAGTGACATGGTTTGCTTTTTCTTGTCTGTATGTTTTGATTCTGCTATTACAGCATCATGTAGGTAGCTTAAGTTCCACTAAAATTTGGGCAGATTTTTGGGCCATTTTCCCTCATTTTTTCAATTTCCTAAATTTATATGGAAGTTGGTGTACTATTGATTCCATGCCTTGGTTTGGGGTTTTTTTTGACCCTCTTTTTAAAGGGCAACCCATTAGGTTTTATTTCCTTTTTAATTAGTTTCATTCTCTGAGCTTAGGATAATTTTGACATTTTCAGCTGTAAGGATGTTACCCTAAGCCACATTCTCTTCTGTACTTCACAGCTTTCTTACAGTTTCTCAATTTAAAAATTTTCTTGCAATCTTCTTGATGTTATGAGTCAACAGTTTGATTTTAGATGAGGTCACCTTCTCTTACATAGGTGCCTTTTATTTGGAAAAGTCCTTCACATAATATTCCTTCCACAAAATGTTAAAAACCTTTGCATATGAGCTTCTGAGTTTTAAACACTGGGTTGATGAGCTGAGCTAATAGCCAAAAGCAATAGCTTTGGATTTATTTCCATATTTCTAACCTATTTTGGATTTTGGACAGGGTTTTTTTTGGACTCATTTGCACTAAAATAATTATTTAATTCCCAGACTGGCATTTGCTAATCCCTTTGCAGGACACAGATTATCTACTATCCCTCAAAGGACCGACAGATTGTTACTAACAAGCATTTTAAATTAAAACTGCTGTTATGTTGCAATTAACTAACAGAAATAAGTCATTGATACAGATAAATCTGAGTATAGCTAAACACCTCAAGATGAGGTTGTTCAAGTACACCACAGCTCTCAATTTACTTAACAACTCTTCAACAACACTGGAGTCAAAAAACAGTTTTAAAACAACCAAATATTTAATTCAAGGCCTAGGAACAAAGTAGAAAGGTTTTTGTTTCTTGATTCCCAAGAGAAGCACTACAGCCACTTATTGTTTAAAGTATTAATTCTTCAGAGACACATTAAAGACTCCATCAATATGTAAACCACTTGCGCTGTATCATTTGTAGCTTTGCTTGACTTTTAGTTTCATACACAAAAACCAAGGGACAAAACTGTTCTTCTTGCATGTTGATATTCTAAATCTGAGGTACATCAGAAATAAACCTGGCAGTCTTCCAGTTTATTTCAATCTGGTCACACTAGGGAAAATATGCTCAGGTTTTAGCCTCACAATAATTCTCACAAGAATCAAAGCTATCTCTCCAAGTGAATTGTTAGCAACAAATTTCACTATCCAAGGTCAAAAAATATTGCTGACTGCATATGAAAACGTTTTAAGGAAGCTCATGAACAAAGACAGTAACCTTGATACTTTTCATTTACATGCTTTGATAAGTCCCTTTTGGAAGATCAGACAGTATTATCAATTATATTATCTGCACAGATGTAATAAGCAAACTGCATTGATTTCAACCATGTTGTATGGAGCAAATAATCTGATAGCTTTTTACCATACTTAGAGCATTGTATTTCAAGCCTAATTTATCTACATTAATTCTGGTGCTACCTTTCTTGACTACAAAGTGAAGGGATTATATTACTTTCTTCCTGAATAAGTTCTTATCACAAAGTTTATTAGCAATAACCCTCACATTTCCTGGAAAGAAAGCTCAGGTTCCTTGTAGAGACACTCAACAATACAGGTGCAGAAATACATAATCCTTGCATGCAGAAGTGAGCCTGATAGAATGATTGTGATAACCTATTCAAACCAGTATATTGTCAGCAGCTTTAACTAGCAGCATTACCAATCTCTACTATTCTGATATATATATATATAAATTTTCAGTCTTATCCTAACCAGAGGTTAGATAGAATTTGGTTATTTATATAATGATAGCTCATCTGTCACACACAATTTAGAAACAAGGTAATTAAAGCCCATAAGTAAGGGTGCTAGCTATGCTGGGATTCCAGGTGGACTTTGAGAGCTGTCTCAAAACTGTCTCTTTTGTAACGTAGGAATTTTTTTCCACACCCATATCTCAGTACCACTTGTGCAATATCACAGTGCTTCCCTGCCTGAAAAAGTTGTTTGGAAAAAAATTCACAAATTTTAGTGAACTTAAATACATTTTATTTCAATGACATTAGCTATATGTGCATTAAAATGGTAAGAAAAGTGGAAGAGGCACATCCAAAATCAACCATGTTTGCAGACAGACTATGGAAATGATGACACAGAAAAAGAGGATGTGAGTCCTACTACATCCATTAGCCAAACCCTTGGTAAATTACAGGTGTCAAAAAAAAGCTGGCATTGGAAGCTGTAACTGCCCACTTATCCACAGGCAGTTAGGAAAAAATGTGTATGCGGTACTTCCCATTCTGCAATTCCTTTCCGCAAAATTGATGAAGGTGATTTTGCTTCCAAAACTGCCAGGATTTTCAAAAACTCCCAGCATATACGAAAGTATCAAGGAGCATCACACTGTCTCTTTATTTTCCAAGGAACAGACGCTTGCATGTGGCTATACATTCCTGCTAAGTACCTTTTAAAAAGTAAACTTATGGTACCAGCGTTGCTGAGAAGGCAGTACATTCAAAAAGCAGTAAAGCTCACATTTATCTACGTAATGCAACTGTCTTGTGAGCAAAAATTGTAAAAGACTTTTGCTGGAGAACAATCTCTCTCCTAACTTAATACTGAAAGATCTGAAGAATGTGAAGACTTGGCAGTGCTACATTAACTGATGCCAGCTGATCGCAAAAACAGTTCATAACCTGTTATGATGTCTGGTTATGATTTTGTTATGCATTTTAAGTTCTTCTTCAATCCTTAATTTAGACTTCTTGAGTTAATATATGATGTTATATTCTCTAGTTTTCTAGAGAAATTTTTTACATTTCTTCATAATTTAGTTGCTTCATATGCTGTGGAAAATTCAACAGAATGGAAAAACCATTATGAATATTTCCAGGCTACAGTGAAATGTGCCTAATGAGAAGCTTAAAATTATTTTCTCCAACCCCAACATATGTAGTACTAAAAGTCCTTGTCAGTCTTTAACTATAATTGTACTCTGCTCACTTATAAGAGTGTCTAATTAGTCATTACTCACACTGACAGAACACATCCCCTATCCTTCAGAATCAAATATGACACAGCAAAATATTTTAGGCATGTGTTGTTAACTATGTATTTTTCACAAACTCAATATTCCAGGAACACAGCCATCAGAGACCAAGAGATTCTGGTCTCATTTGATATTGCTTGGCTAGATGGAAAAGATTAGAATGAATCTTTTTATTGCCACCCATCAAGATGAACAGATAAAAATCTACAGCAATGTTGAGCTCAGACTATTCACAATTAGAAATAGGATTTCTACCCATTATTTCTTTTTTTTGGAAAGTAAATAGAGTAATGAAAGAATTAGCATGACTGTTTATGTCTGGCATCTAGCAGAGCTGAGTAATTTGTAGAGTGCAGGAAAGTGAAGATTGGCTGATGGGTCTAATTTGGACTTGTTTTTACACTTAAAGTAATTTTAGCTAAATTGTTTGGATACAAAAATCTAAATGTTTCATTTTCCAAGTGTTTAGTCTTTTCAGAACCTCTTACAGAAACATTCACACATAGTATCATTTCCTTAAAAGATGCAATTCTAATGAACAAACTATTTGTCTGTTAGAAAACCTTGTTTTGAAGCAGTATGATTTACAGCCAAGACTGCGAAGTATGGGAAAACTTTTATATGTGACAGAAACTAAGTTTACAATAAAAGGTGACCAAGGAATTCTTTGCTATGATATGTAAATCATACTACTGCACTTACAATAGTGTTGCCAGTACTGTCCACTCTTGCAAAATACCATTGCCACTGTTGGAGCCATTCCAGAGAAGAGTTACAAAGATCACTGGAGGGCTGGAGCATCACTTCTATGAAGACAGGCATAGAGGTTGTTTGGCCTGGAGAAAACCTCTTGATTCTCCTGGGGAGATCTTGAAACTTCCAGGACCTGGAGGGGGCCTACAGAAAAGCTGGAGAAAAAACTTTTTATGATGGCATGTAGTGACAGGACATGGCTTAATGGCTTTAAACTGAAAGATCAGAGTGGATATGAGGAAGAAATGTTTGACTGTGAGGATGGTGAGACCCTGGAAAAAGTTTCCCAGGGAAATTGTGAATGCCTGGAAGATTCAAGGCCAGGCTGGATGGGGTTTTGAGCAGCTGAGTCTAGAGAAAATGTACCTGCCCATGCCAGGGGGATTGGATCTAGAGGTTCCTTAAGGTCCCTTAAAATCCAAACCATTCTATAAGTCTATGTACATTTCAATCTTTCATACAACTGTATTCAGCATAAAAGAGAAAAATCTTTGTAAAACATGCAGTCCCTGTAGTTTTTGTGGTCAAAAAAGACTGTCTTACTCCCAAAAATTTCCCTTATTTTTCAACAGATTTTTACTAAAATCCTGTGACAGGCATTTACAATAAACTTTCATTCCCTTGCCTGATTGGTACAATTTGGTAACAGCTTAAGCCTGAAGTATTCCTAACAGATCTCACTCCTTTCACATTGCTTGACTAGTACTAAAAAGGTATCTGGAACATATAGTTTCCCTAGGTGCTTACACAAAACTGTAAGAAAAAGGGAAACATGATTCATGCTGATATGCTTTTGGCCACTAGTCTAACCCAATGCGAGCATTTTAGATGTTTTACCATATCCTTTTGAATATTGTACCTAAAGTCACAGGCATTTATTGAGGTGTAGGAATATATATCTATATTATATACTCTGATTTATACTTTATTTTCTTGTGAATTCACACCAGTTGCTTTGCTTTTTGTCTGCTAGTTAACATCTAGTTTTCAAAGAATAGCATGTCATGATCTCATGCCTTCATTACCATGTGATAACTGCTAATTGAAAGCCATAATTTTAGATACAGAGCCAGGATTCCTTTTTCCTGCCATGTGCACCCCCTTAAATTTAACTATACTGATTTTCATTCAATTTGCCATACACTCAATTCAATAAAGTGCCCTGGCAAATTTTTATTGTTGGTGCTACGGTACCTACCCAGAGTATGTTAGTAAGTCAACACCAGATTGAAACATATCAGTGCTGACTGGGTTTTTAAAGCCTATGTTAAATACAGGCAATGCAAACTTCATGGGAAACCATTCTTCACTGATCAAGGAACCATGCATTTTAATCAAGTATTTATCCATGCAACTTGAACACAATTACTATTTATTTCCTCTTATAACCTCTGGTAAAGTACCATAGTTAACATCTTTTCTAAAGTCTGGCCAAATGCATTAATTAACAGGATTCACGTAACAACCAATTCCCTCAAAGCAGAATCATATATCCAAAATAAAAAGTTTTCTTTTACAACAGCCATGTTTGCTTGAACAAAATAATATGATATTTACCCATTCATTCATTAATTCTATTATCCACTCAATAATCAATAATGAAAAGGAAAAATCATGACTTCAAATGCATTCAGATGGTAGTAGGAAGAGTTTTCGTTTTTCAATGATCAATTACACAAAATGATGGAGAAAATTGAATGTTTTCCTTAGAATAAGAGAGACACCACAGTTACATCAAAGAGTGCTTTATTTTCCCACACAATTTCTTCTGCCTGTATTTCTTTCTAAAGATTATGTTAGGCATTTGTAACAACTAATTAATGGTCTGCATTAATGAACAGATATTTCAGCCATTTATAAGAGTGCTAATATTTTAGCCTATGAAATCATTATGTAAACTAAACTAACTTCCATCACAGCCATTCAACTACAAACAGCTGCATAAACCAGGATTTTTCCTTTTCTAAAGAAACCTGCATACTATTGTGTTTCATATCACAGTTATGCAGCACCAGTATTGTCCTTTACGGGCACAAAACAAACCTTGAAGCCATGGTCCATATTTTAGGTGCTTGCTGTGATGCTCACCTTACCATCTGTTCACATTAGTCTCTCAAATGATTCTGCTCAAAAGCATGCCAAATATAATCAAATTTATGGTAAAAAATATTTGTAATTAAAGGCAGAAAGGAGCCCTTGCTCACAAGAAGTAGTGAAGTTCTATGAACATCTTTAATCAGTCATCTTTAAGCTTGCATTACCATAACTAACAGTTTTTCTTCTTTTGAAAACACCCACTTGACAAAGCGGAAAAGATAATCAGACTATCATATTAGCTCTGTAGCTTTTATGACCCTACAGAGAAAGAGCATGACTTGGCCTCTCCATCATTTCTCCTTATCACTGACTACAGCAGACTAGCAAAACAACCTATGTCAATAGGCTATATGCAATAATGCTGTTATTTAATGAATACTGCTGAAAACAACACAGGGAGTAGCATAGATTCTCAACACCGAAAAGATCATAGAGTCATAGAACAGTTTGAGTTGGAAGGGACCAAAAGGTCTTCAGTCCCATTGCCCTGCAAAGAGTAGGGACATCTTCAGCCAGATCAGGTTGCACAGAGCCCCACCCAAACTGACCTTGAATGTTTCCAAGGATGAAGCATTTATCACCTCTCTGGGCAACCTGTGCTATTGTTTCACCAGCCTCATTGTAAAAAACTTCGTTCTTATATCTAATCTAAATCAACCCTCCAGCAAAAAAAACCGTTACACCTTCCCCTGTGATAACACACCCTGCTAAAAAGTTTGTTCTGATCTCTAAAAATCTCCTTTAGGTATTGAAAGGCTGCAATAAGGTCTCTGTGGAGCCTTCTCCAAGTTCAGTGACCCCAACTCTTTCAGACTGGCTCCATAGGAGAGGTGCTCCAGCCACTGATCGTCTTTGTGGCCCTCCTCAGAACTCACTCCAACAATTACATGTCCATCTTACACTGGGTGTGCCAGAGCTGGATGCAGCACTTCAGGTGAGGTCTCACCAGAGCAGAATAGAGACACAAAATCACCTCCCTCAACCTGCTGGTCATGCTTCTTCTAATGCAGACCAGGAATGAAGACTGAGCAAATGAATTTGAGCAGCAGGAAAGACAGGAAGCCAGAAAAAGATAGGGCTACTCCCAGACCTTGAGAATGTACAGCCTCTCTTGTACCCTGAACCCCCTTAAATTATCCTTCCTAGCACTCTCTGTCCTGTCCAAAAGGCACTCTTTAATAATTATGAAACTGAAATTTCTTTCTCTCTAAAGTCTTGACTTAGTTCTAATTATATAAATTAAGAGGTTATAAAAGTTGTGGTTTCAGATGATAAAATTAGGAGAAACAGAAAATTTAATATAGAGAAGCTGGAAGATGAGCAGGAATCAAAAAGCTCAGTGAAAGAAGGTTCATTCTTCATGGGACAGTTATCAAGATTTTAATCTATTATCAGTTAACCCCCTCCCACCCCCAACAAATTGATAAAGTGCTTTTTCATTGAAGGCTAATACATATGGTAGAAAAATATGACTAAGCAGAGACCCACGTAAGGGCACAAACATGTGTTAAACATCAGCTATATTTGGTACAGCCATAAATTTCAACACCTTGAACCTAGCCAGGTGGATGAAGACAAGCAGGTGCAGATTAGAAAGCAGGACAATATAATACCAAAGTCACATTTAGAGACCACACAAATACAAGTATGTATCAGTATCTCTGACTTTAATTCAAAAAATAGGTTTCTGTATTTACTAAAATTTCTGATACTTGTTATGATATTTGATTCTGATGAATTCTAAAACTGTGTATCACTTTAATTTTCTAATTACAATACAACATGAGACTCAACAGAAAATTACAAACACAAACACCATATTTACACTCATCTATTTCTCCTCAAATAGCAATACTAGTTTATACTACAATCAACAGATTTAATTTTTTTTATTAGAAATAGTCTTAGATTCTATCGCATAGGCATGAAGCCATGTCAAAAATTGATATCACTCCCTGACATATTTGAAGCAGGTATTGATATCACTCCCTGACATATTTGAAGCAAGTTTTAAAGGCACCATACTGTTCTGAACAAAGCTCTCTAACCCATGCTCATGAAATGAATGTTGCATAACACATTTCTAAACTGTAAACTGGGCCTATACCTATTTCAGAGACATCAAATAGGTTAAAAAGGTCAATAGACAAGGCCACATTAAAACATCATCTATCTTTATCCATTTGGCCAGCAAATTCAAATGTAATTCAGGAGGATTATGAGTTAAAATATTTCATTTAGAAATAGTACTTACTCCAAAACATTTTAGAAAGTAATCTATTTAACAAAATAAAGGTCAAGTGCCAATCAGTATTACATGTGATATATAATGCTATATTTCAAGAGAAGGGAGTAAAATAGACCTGATATATTTGTGATAGTTTTTCTCAATATATCAAATTGCATGAATAGAAGGATAATGATAATGAGCAGAACGAGGCTCCAAATAGTTACTGTGCAAAATTCTAAACAATGGCAGATCTGTCTCTGCCCAGAGAGCATGGAAATTATATAATTTTTTGCAAAGGAAACATAGAAAAGAATGGAAACAAACAAACAAGCAGAATTATTTAGATTGCTAAGAAGCACTTTCAATTAAAGGGGCTTTAAATATTCGGTGCACATTTCCTGAAATGCTAAACTCAAATTGATGCAGTGTAACACTTGTCAGTTAAGGTATTTCACCCCGATTCTCTAAAATAAAACACAGTGAATCAAATATTTGTTTGAATTGTGTTCCAAACTATGTGTGGTTGATACCTGTATTCTTCAAGCCCATCAGGCCACACATGTGATTTATCACAGTTATCAACTTAGAATTGTCATTGTCTCTTTTAAACATCCTGCTCCAAACTAATGAGAGGAGTTATCTGAAGCACTACTGCAGTACCATTTGCTGCCGTGAAGGGACTATAATTAGCTTGTAAATTGTTTTAATTTGTTTGATTAGCCTCTACAAAAAAACAGGTCATCTGAAATATTTCTTCCCTGTTTTGATACCTAAATTACTTTTTCCTTGGGATCATTACAGACAGCATGTACAGTGACACCTTTAGCTGTAAGAGTCAGCTTTTACAGTGTCTGCTATTCAGACTAGAATTTTCCCTGCTGAGCATCTATTAAAAGCTGATTTTTTTTTTCTTTAACTTTCCAATTAAAATTACTCAACTATTTTTGGAAACCAGGTACAGGTAGAATATACTATGATGTTCTTACAATGATTTCACTGAGAAATTTAAATTACCCTTTCTTTTGAACCATATCTTCAAATCTGTCCAGATATTAAATTCCTATAAATTTATAATGTCTTTTGAGCTCACAATACCCTTTTTATCTCCTGCAAAGTAGCAAACCTTTACAGACTACTTTTTGCTTATACTCTATTGAGGTCACCTACATTACCCTAAGACAATCTTGTTTATATTGAACACATTCAATCTCCACATAGAGCCAGTATGGTTCATCCACTCCCAAAGCAAAACTGGGCACATTTACCAGCCTTATTGACTCTCCAAATTAAACTAATCATGCCAGATACCAGTCCTTGATTCAATATTTTCTGTAAATAATACATTGAAGACTACGTGTATCATGCTAGGTTATTAGTATCATGATCCACTTCAGGTCTATCAAGCCTTCAGTCTTTGTGCAATTGCTCTCCATGGTATTTGATGATGCAGAGGTTCATCATGAGAACCAAAATCAAGCAGGATGTCTCCTCTGTACCTTCAGCAGCTCCACCAAAGGCACCTAGGGAAGTCAAAGTAACAGTAGCTTGTCTTGCTGGAAGCAGATAATAACCTCAGGCAAAGGTGTGGAGACAACAGAAAAACAGGATGAAAAGACACACAGAAAATTGTCTTCACAAGCCTACACACTCCTTTTCAGAACACAGCTTGGGTTTGCCAAGTATGGAAACTAGTCCTATGGCACCAATTACTAGCAAAAGCCACTAGCAAAGTTAATGCCTCATCCTTCCATGTTGTTGTTTATAAAGCCTAACACAAGCTTGCAATTACTAAACAGTTTGATGTTCTTTCAACACAATAATAGACAGCAATGAAAACACAGGCTTGTATTTGTATGTACCTCTTGTTTTTCTGTATCTTTCATAAACAATAACTTCCTTTGTGAGAAAAGTCAACTTGTTTAAGTTCAGTGGTTTTGTTCTTAATATTTAACCGTAAAGAAACAAAATAAAGACATCACAGTACCTTCCTATTCAGTGGTTTTGTTCTTAATATTTAACTGTAAAGAAACAAAAAAAAGACATCACAGTACCTTCCTATGATTTCAAACACTAATGTCAATTTGAATGGCCTGTTTGTTTAGACAACTATCATAATAACCTAATTAATTTAGAAGAAAGTATTGTTAATGTGTTTCTTACTGAAAGTGTTATGCTTAACCATACTCAGTTCATTTTAATCTTAGACACCACCCAATTTTGCTGAAATGTCAGTTTCTGGATCCGGCTTCATCTTTCTTTCTTTCTTCCCCAGACCAATCTAAAGCTTATATCTTCATAAGTTCTTACATCTCTCAATCAATGCAGAAGTCCTTGCTTACTGAATAAAGGACTGCCCCAGAAGTTTCATTTTGTTTGAGTAAGTTTTCCCACATCTCTAACCATTTTCTTCTACATTCATTTCTAGGCTATTTTAGGACCTAGATTTTCAGGATGTATCTGTATAGGATGAGGGCATGTCAAGATAAATCTACATAATAGCCATAATACTAAGTATACACATCACCTGTAAAGGATTTTACTATCTTGAAAAATCACACTATCATACTTTCTAGCTTGCAGCTTTGATTGACAAGAGGTTGTTTCCTGTTACAAGGAAAACATGAATCAGATATCAGAGTAGGAAAAACCACTGCTCATGTCAAAGGCACTTAGTTTGGTAGTTTTCCAGAAATTTGAGATTAAAACTAATTTATGTTGGCCAATACTGTGATGGCAGGATCAAATCAGAGCATTCCAGTGCTTCCACTGTTACAACAAATTATTGAAATATATCTACTTTTATAAATACCATATCATACTACAGTTATCAAAAAGAAAACACACTGTTCCTGGAGCCTACAGAGTCTTCATAATTGGAAGTTTTTAAGGCTAGGTTAAATCATTCCTGACAGTGTGTTAATTCTACTTGGAGAAACATCTGAGAGGGCATGGGCAGGAGGCTATCACTGTAGTTAGGAAGTCAAAACCCAGCACACAAGCATTAATGTGCATGTGTGTATCACTAATAGAAGTCCAGAAATATCCCATGAACAAGGAATTTGGATTCCTCTGCTCATCCCACTGGACACAAAGCTGCAGATTGCTTGTCCTTCTTTCTGCAGGCAGCAATCTTGCAATGAGCACCCAATGGACAGCTTTATTGCTCAGAAAAAGAGTTATTTGATTCAAAATGGTGCTTAGAGCACTGGGGTGAACTACACAAAGCCACTTTGTCTAAAGTAGTTTGCCTCCAGGGCAACTGTACAAATTAATACCCTGCTATGCTGAAGAAAAAATTAACTAATGCTCCAGCTACATATTATCACAGATTTAATGCTCTTTACAAAATAAAGTTATATTATCCAGTGATAATGATCTCCACATGAAGTAAACCTGCTCAACATTTCAAATAATTTATCAGCTTTCTGTAATTTCCCGCCACTTTCCAAAGTTGCTGCCTTTCTTATGGTAAGTTTTAATTTAATGTCAGTGTGGTGGTTCAAATTTCGATTTCCTCTAATGTTCCTCATTGTTCCATAGCGGTGAGTGTTATATCTTACATTTTCTTTAGGTTGTTTGTTTGTTTTTAGAACCGCAGATTGGCTCACAGAAGGGGAAAAAAAACATACCTGCAACAACATGAATTCAGCTATACAACACAGTGTAATTATAGCTAGCCAGTTTCATGTATTAGTACTCATTCTTGAGTCTGGTCTGATTCAAACACTTTGTTTGAGTGGTTGTAACTTTAGGACTTAGAGACATTTCTAATAATTGCCAATGATGTCTTGCCCTGCAGCTATCCGGATGAAATTCTACTGCAATCATGCCATGCCACTCAGCTCACTAAGTCAGCCTGCTAGAGCACTTCACAACCTTCCCCATTTAAGTTGCTGAAATAGTGTTGTGTCTTCTGCAAGATTTGCTACTTCTCTGCTCATCTTCCATTTTCTGACTAATAATAGCACATTAAGTGCTAACATGAGTCCTAGCAAAGGACTGAAGTGCACTGCACTATTAATATAAAACTTGAACATACATACTTACTGACTACTTTCTTTTTGTCAGACACTGTCCATTTGAGAAACCTTGCTTCACCTTTAAGATCTTTTGTTTCTCCTAGGCTTTTCTACAGAAAAGCTGGAAAAATACTAAAGGAAAGTAATATCTATTCTTTGGGTAAATTTTCTCATCTCCTTTCCAGTTCATTTTGGAAGAGCTTTAATGTTTTCTTTCTGATATTTTTCCACCTACTATAGCAGTAAATATAAGAAATACTATTGGCAGCTTAATTATCACGGAACAGCTTGATTTTTCTTGGAATAGGTATTAAGATAAGCCTTGCTCACCGCTGGAGCCTGCATACAGTAAAAAAGTCTCCTGCTTAGGCTGATTCCTACAATGCTAAGATAAAGCATGCATGTTTAAAACTGGGGAAAAAGTTCAAGAGAAGACCTGCAGTTTTGGAATCTGCCTATAGTTCCAGAATTTAAGGAGAGAGTGAATATTTTTAAGAAAGCTTTGTAAACTATTAAAATGTAAATTTAACCATCCCCAAGACAAAGACTAATCTCATCATGGGTTTACATAAGCAGTACTATTCATTGCTAACATATTATTTATTAGCACTCTTAAGTAGAATTTTAAGTTTTCATAGCTGAAAACAGAATTTGATAAATATCATCACGTGCCGCTGCCAATATGGGGTTGCTCTGTAGGCCCGATTAACGCCAGTAAGGTTAAAATCCACAGTGTTATGGCTATGGGGATTTAAGGAGATAAGGCAAGATTTGGAAGAAGTACTACTATCTTTTATTGAATTAAATCTTACAGCTGGACTGCCTGCAGTTAAGATCTTGAACTGGGCCTGTATTCTCAAAAACATGTGGGGGTTTTTTTTCTGAACTGAAAAAAAATCACTATCACTCTCTATAGATCTTGCCTTACTGGTATGGAAAAAAAAATAAGAGAGCATAGTTCTGAAAAAGAGCTTAATTTTGGAAATTTTGACAAACTAGTGGCACACAACTGAATGCATTTCCTGGCTGTTGCTTAGAAGGAATGGAAAGTACTTCCTTTTTAAACAAAGACTGAAGATTAGGAAAAAGTGGTCCCTTTGTTGCTTTTTTGAAAAATCATGGTGGGCATAGAAAATCTTTCACCACCACAAAGACTTATGAAGTAGTTTTTTTTTTTAAATATCACTGGTATACCTGGTATTTTACTGGCTGAAAAACACCTAAAAATTGCCAGCCTAATAACAGACAGTGTTCATAGTGAAGGAAAGAATACAAAAGCATTTCAACTCAGATGCACAAATGGACCTAAAATTTATACCCACGTGACAATTTAGTAAATTTTCAGAAAGGATTTGAAAGTACAGAACAAAAATGCTTTGCAGATAGACTGAGAAAAGTATGCACAATTGAGTAGGAGGCAAGATATGGAACATTAGGATTAATAAATAAATGCTAACCTTGAGAATGAATGTCTAGAAAATTATGGCATTCAGAAGAGCAAGTACTGAGACCTGCTTGTTTTTGCTAAAAAAATAAAAAGCTACAAAACAAAATGCAAACTATGTAATTGAAATAAAACTGGTAGGAAGTATTTTGCAGGCAGAGAAGAAAAAAAAGAAAATCAGCTAAAATTAATCTCAGGCAATATGTTTTTCAGATACAACATACTAATGACAGTTTATCACTCAGTATAATTTACTGTTTCAAAAGTTTCATTTATGATATAATGATTTTGTCATTTCATATATTTTGAATCCCTGCAGGTTTTCTCATTTATTATATAAAAGTGTTAACTGTAAAAAACAAGATGTGTGCTTGGCTCTAGCACCAAGCAAATGGATGAGTAAAAATCTAACAGAACTATTTTGCAGACTTTGTTTCTGTAAGCAGTCATGTCCCTTTATAGCATGTAGAGAACGAATGGGCTCTAGTGACATACAAAAGAAACTCTTACTTGGATTATGCCAGTATTAATTATACAATACAATAGCTCCTCTGAGAAGAATAGAATTGTTGTAGCTCATGAAATATGTGCGTATCTTTCACTACTGAGAAGCACTGCAGAAGTGTAATAATTAAATTAACAAATTAGAAGGTTTGCCAAGCACGTAGCAGGATCTAGGTTTATGGATAAGAGTGAATGAAATGGCAAGATTGAAAAAGTAATTTCACTTTTTAAACTTCTGTCATACATGGCTAAAAGCATCCTATTTTTGAAAATTTAATCCCACACTGAGCAAGTCAGGATATTGCAGCTTTTTCTGTTGTAAAACTATACCTATTTTTCTATTGTCTCTATCTTATTGCAGACATATCTTCTTTCATATTGTTGTCAAAAGCTAAAAAACGCTTCTTCATAACAATAAAATTGTAACTTGTTTTAAAATAACACAATCCCAGATCACTGTCCTTTAATAATTTTGAAAATAAACTTGTTCTTGAAAGTGATGTGTTTGACTTAATTAGTAATTTTGTGTAACTTCTTTTGTAGCTAAACATTTGTTTTGGTCACATGTGTGTAGTTTGAAACTTCGTTTCATCTCCTGTTTTCATGAATGATTAAATGCGGCAGTGGTGAACCATATTCAAAGTTGCATTTAAGACTTCAGTAAATCAATAAATCTAAACTTTCATTCATGTGCTCTAAAAGGACAAGATGCAAAGTGCCAACAGTTTTTTGAATTTTGTTGTGGTTGTTGTTGTGTTGTTTGATCAAAATCAAATCAGAATCAAAACAAAGAAAATCCCTAAGAACTAAGAAATATGCTTTTTGGCAACTTGTCTTATAATCTTTCCTAATTCTGGGAAATGTTCTCATCCCCTGTCTATGAATATAGAGCAAATATAGCACTCACATAGCAAGTAACATCTTTGTTATGTAACAGTGTGACATTTTAAATAAAAGTGAAAATATGCATAGCAGGATAAATATGCAATGGAAACACCTCACGAAGCAAAAGCAGAATCTATCCACCAGTGAATGGAGGAACATGTGATGATCAGGCATTTCTAAAAATAACTTGTTGATTTTACATCACAGGCCTCACTTAAGATTGTACATGAGAAGTTTAGTTGATGAAATTAGTTTGATAAAGACAACATATTTAGTGTTATCCTTTAAAAAACATTGCCATTGTCATAGCTATATTTTAATGTTTTAAATTATGATTTAATTTCACCATTACAAAATACCTTTGCAGACAGACTGATGATGGTGACATCAGCTGTTAAACTAGCACCCATTTAGCAGATATTCTTTGCAAGAAAACAATTATTACATAAGCAAAAGGAGTTATTTACTAAGTACCACATAAGAGTTCTACTCATCAGGGAGCAAATGAGTGGACTCTTCCATTTTAATTAACAATGAAAGGAATTTAGTTCTTGACTGTGTATCTAGTATGCTGTGTAATTGTTTATTATGAGAAATTGCTCCAAAATTGTCTTTCAATAAAAATTTTATTAAGGCAATTAGTTCTCCCAGAAAAAAAAATATAGTTTCAAAACCAGAACTTCTCCAGGTCATCCTAGAAAATTCCTTATTGGCTTCTGACTTTAAAAGATGGTACTTCAATTCACAAGTGAAGAGAAAGACATTGAAGAAATAGAGCTTTTACCTTATTAGGCTATAGAACACCACTATTGGACTATAGAAATCCACTACGTATGATCACAGCTATTTCATAGAATTGTATTTTAAATTAAAAAGAAATATCTGAATTAATGCACAGGTTATTTTTCCATTTCAAAGTGCTTCCCTAATTCAAACCACTATACCAATTATAAAGGCATCAATAAAAGTAATAAACAAGGAATCATCTAGTCCTGGTTTTAAATCATCTTCAAATATTAACCTAATAGAAAAGCATGAAGTTCAATCTGTGTAAAGGTTTAGTATTTTGAAACCAACAAGATAAAGTGTCATGTTTTTATCTGCCTACATGGAGATGAGGGATGTAAATAGAGGGAGACCATTCCAGTTTGCTGCTCATTATCATTCTTGAAATGACAGTTTTATTTCAGATAGCAAAAAGGAGCAAAGGAAAAGGATGCTTACCACCCTGGAGGCATTTTGATAGTGAATTGCTTTTTTCTACCAACTTCAATGAATTTGGGCAGTAGTTACTGTAAATTGTATCCTTCCTGTCCAAACTATGACAAAGGCAGCTTAAGGTGTTTCCCCTCTTACAAGGGCATTTTTTACTTTGCTATCTATGTGATTAGCATGGCCATTTCTGCATTTCAAAATCTCTGCAAAACACATGCTGCATAGAAAAAGTAATTTGAAATATTTGACAATAACAAGGTCTGATATTTCAGTCTGATTATTTTATGAATATGCTTTAAATAGCAGGTACTAAATTTTGCTATTATTTTGGAAATGTAGACTAAAACTAACACTATACTGCAGAAATAACAAGTTATTGGATCCAGTGGGACCAGATTAACACAGAACCTTCCTGTGCCTTCTTCAATTTTCCAATGCATGAAAAACCCCACAGTTCATGTGACAAAGCAGCTGGCTAAATGCAGACTTAGCTGTCAGGCAGAAATCTGTGTATGACTGAGCTCAAGATAAGAAGTGGAAAATAACTCTATAACAAAGTTTTTCATTGCAACTATCTCGTTTTAAGAAGTAAAAGCCAGAAATACCTGGTTACTATATAGAGCCATACTGCTAATTTTCTGCACACTATTTTTTAAAAGAACATAAAGTCAGCTTCTTCTTTGTGAGGATATAAAGACATCTCTGATTTTTACAGACTTCAGCCAAATTTGAAATTGGCATTAATCCCCAGAAACTGGAATGAGGCTTCTCTACTGCTAACGACTATTCACTATCCTATGACTTCTATGGTATTTAGGAAAACAAAACTGCAACAATGCATCACATTGTTAGTCTTATATGTTAATTGTAAGACCTTTGATTCTCATCAAATGAAGAGAGGGAAGGATTTCACTGCATGTTAAAATATATTAAAAAGGAATATATAAAGAATGAAGAACATCCCAGGTGAAAGACTGTACTAAGAGCAGAACAAATAAATATAAAAATATTAACACACTGCATGCATGTAAAATATTCAACTGATCATCAATAAACTCTGGTTAAAATGTTAGTATCTGATCTTGCTACAAGATATGTTGAAACAATCTTCCAATTAAAGCACTGGGTACACAAAATTATAAAAAATATTACAGGGTGTGATAGCTTGCAATAATGGAATGGTATTGGCTGAAGTGGTCTTACTGTGTATTTTCCAGCAGAAAACTAGGAGACAACTCCTTGAATTCTAAATCTCACCAGGATAAGCCAAGAAAAACATCTCATATTTTGAACTAGTAAAAATGAAATATTAAGAGCACTTTTCAACAAAGTAAACTTTTAGTTAAAGTTTTTAAAGGGCTTAAAAACTGCACTGGAAATGTTGAGTATAAAATGAGTTATTCTCTAACTTAAGGAATATCAAAGAAAATTCCAAGTGAAATCAGATACCCAGATTCACTAGAGGGAAAATTTCTTTCCTGGAGGAAACAGGAAAAAAAAAAAAGGTTTACAGAAGAGCATGGAAAAATAAGCTGTATCTATTTCACTGGGGAAGTCCATATCCATCCTCACACACCAAAGACTCAAAATGAAATAATGTTTTAAAATCTTAAAGGTAAATATAAATTCTTACAGCTTTTAACATTAAGGAAATATGTCCATCTGAAGTGTTTCTATTTTATTTGCTGAACAAAAATATTTCTATAACTTTTTAAATTAAAATTGTAAAGCAATAGCAAAAATCAACTTCAACGTCCTATACCCAGACGACAGCTATTCTGGCTATTGACTACAAAAAAAAAAAAAAAAAAAAAAAAAAAAAAAAAAAAAAAAAAAAAAAAAATCCTAAATTATCACAGCATCTTAATTATTTTGTTGGTGTAGGACAGCATGAAGACTTGACATCTGTTTTCTAAGGTCACCATCTAAACAAGCTCACATTAAAAAAAAATTTGCTTCTCACAAAGAGCAAATTTACACAGAGGTGAATCACTTATGTATGATGTTTTATAAGACCTAATGTTGCACTGCTGGCAATTCAAAACCTCATATTAAAAAAGAACCAAACTGAAACATTTCTCATAGGAGGGTCAATGTCATCTCTGGAGACAGAAAAATTACCTACAGTTAGGGCCAAAATTCTTGACCACTATTTTACATTCATCATAATAGTCTTAAAAATTTAGACAAAAAAAAAGCCAATTAATTATAGGTCAAAATTTCTGTAAATCTAAATTTAAGTCCAAATGTCTGAATCTGAATTTTAGCATCCAAATGTCAACTTTTCTATATTTATACTCTCTTTCTATTTGAAGATATATTTTCCCAGAATCTAATTATGTTTTTGGCAGAAACATTGCTGAGAGCATTCTGGAGTTCTGCAGATTTTTAACACCAGAACTTCTGGCAAAATCTCCATACAGCAAATAAAATTTCAGTAGAAAAATCAAGAGGAAAAAAGCATTCAAAATCAAAATTCTCTCCTCATCTCTTACATAACCAGTGTTCTTTGAGCTTACTTTCTCCTATTTGGCCAAAAATGAAAGACTGTAACAGGGCTCAAAAGTACCATTTCCAAATGGTGCACTTTTCATTGGAAGCAGTTTGAAGTTTCTGCAGTGATTTGTTTCAAATATTTTTTCCACACAATAAGATCCTTTGAGGAAAAAAAATAATTTAAAAAAATCATATTTTTTTAGTATTTCATTACTCACGTATATCAATTCTATGAGACTGCAACTTCAGTTATAACCTCCTTTTCCCCAAGCTAAACTCCAACACATGGAATTCTAAACATTATAGAAAATTAGACACTGAAGGCAAAAAACGACAAAATTTTACGTTAAACTGTAAAGAAAGGCAAAGGATTTGTTAAAGAACATTTGAAAAGAGTTTGAAATATTCACTGTCTTGATAACCTCCTCTGTGCAAAAAACCCCAGTATTATGAATCACCAGCATGGAGAATGAGTGAACTACTTCTGATTTTTTCCCAACTAATCTTCTTATAATATCTCACAAAAAGAGAAAATTACTCAGTATTCATGAGAAAAGAACATCAATTACACCATATATCATATTATAATTTCATAAAAGAATTTTACAAAGTCAATATTAGTTCTTCAATAATACTACAAAGCATTCTTAAGAAATATTTCCTTAATTTCTGCAAATTGTTTTGAAAGGACTATGGAACATCATTCCAGAGAAAGTCTAATTCTTGAACAGAATCAGAGGATAGTCCTTATGCTGCACAGTAGGTACATTTCAGGTCTTTTCCTATACACCACCCCAAGTCTGGAGAACTGCAACTTCCTCAGGCAATATAAACCAGTGCTTTTATTTTATTGTCAAAAGTGGTTGTCTCATGTGTTGTTTTTTCTCCGTAATATCCAACCTAAAAATCCCCCACTCTTCTCTAAATATATGTTTGAAAAGCAAGTCAGAAATCCTCAACTGGGATCATTACACTTGAATTAACTGATTATAAATGGGTGCATTGTTAATTTTACAATTGAGCCTAGTTCTAGCTGCAAATTATCCTAGATTGTAACTCCAAGGTTATTTATGAGATTCGCTTAAACTTAACCCCCAAATATTTCAGGAAAATATATTTAAAAATTCCAAGTTGTAACATTCACTGACTGTATATACACATCTAATATAGGTATGTCCTGTAGAACAGTACCCACCAAAATTACAGAATTAATGCCTTCACCAAGGAAAGTATAAATATTAAACTTCCAGAAAAAGTTAACAGAAAGAAGTTAACTTTTTGAAAGGGGAAAAAATAAAATTCAGAAATTATTTTCTCTGAGTGTCCAAATCTTTCATTCTGTGGCTCAAGAAAGAAAGAGATCAATAATACTTTTTTAAATTACAAGAAAGGTAAACCACAAAGAATGTTAAATTGGGAGCAAGGAGGAGATTCAAATGGCATAATTATTCCTAGGAACATCATAGACATTATGGGCACCAGCACAAGATTTAAATCAGAACTTGTGAATGTCACAGGAGCTCATAAGAAAGAATATAAGAGGATCACTTACAAGGGCAAGGTTGAGATCACTTACAAAGTTGAGAAGCTAAAAAAAGAGGTTTAGATGAGGCCAAAAGTAGAACAATTGTTTGTTTTGTTATTGCATTTAAAGAAAGAATACTTGGATTACAAAAGTTGGAAAGAAATAAACACGATGGTACACAAGACATACAAAACCAATTGGATCAATTCCTCAGCCAGGTGACAGATTTTGAGTATTATCTCAAAACTGCAGGAGAACAATATATTCAAAACATGTAAAAGTTTTTGCTCAAAAGCTCTGCAATAAACTTTAAATACCACAAAATATTTTTTAATGAATGGGCCTTCCTGCTGGATTCATTTGGGATGAACATTTATTGAAGCACTAATTGTCAGCACTACTTTCAGATCTCCATCAGTTCTCATAAATGTCCATATGTTCTTTGGTTTAAAAGTGCAGCTTAATGACACAGGAAAGTGCAAGCCAATTTATCATCCTTCCTTAACCTTTTGAAAAATAAATTAGTTTTTATGAGAAACAATCACGGTAAATAAAGTAAAAAGCATTTCAATTCTATCATAATATGCTGTCATTTTACATTAAGTCTTAATGTAATTGCTTAACTTCAAAATTATTCTAATCAATCACTTCTTTTTTCCCTGACCTAGAGTTTAGTATCTCTAGAAGGGCAAAGACAAGGACCAACATTCCAAATAGCTTTATATGTTTGAGATGTGACTACCCACCAGGTGTTTGGACATCTCTCTCAGCAGAGCCACATTTCTACAGTACAACCTCTACTTTCAACACATTTATGCTAGTATAAAATCCTTTGTGCTATAGGGATTTATTGTTCCTTTAAAAACCTACACTTATGTGAAGGATTTTAACGAGTATAACTGAATCCACACTAGAGGGTGCTGCTATTTTAATTGTAAAGTCTTTTTACGGATATTGCAGCTTCAGAGCATTATGTTCTGTAATGTTTCAAAAATGTCTTCTTGCTATCTGGGACAGTAAATTACTATCAAATGAGAATTAAATTTAAGATCACAGATAGGTTTTTGTGCTGAGGTTCAGGTGTTGGGGATGTGCTGCCCTAGCCAACCATATGTAAAATAAATGCAACCTACTAACTCATGTGGTGCGTTAGAACCTGTACTTAACGCTTCAAAGCAACAAAATTCATAATAGGCACAGGAGAGGTTTTTTCCCCCCATCTGTCTCACTATAGCTCATCTACCAGACACATCACTGGTAGATGTCAAGTCTTGATCCAAATCCAGAAGTTGGTTACTATTTGCTATCATAATGGCACATCAGTGCTTGTATTTAACATTGGAATAAATTAGTAAAGAGAATGAAGAATTTTTGGGATCAGAAAAACAGTTTGTAAAATGAATGCTGACAGATTTGAAATCGCACAAAATTGTACTGACTCTTCCAAAAACAAAAGTATATACTTTTTCCATAGAAAATACACTTTACAAAAGTACAAACAACCCGAAAGCTTCAAATAGAATTTTGCCTCAAGCTGCAAAATAGCCTTTGCATGAGCTTCCATACCAATAATTCCATCTCCATGCTCAATAAACTTTCTGAGAAAATGGGCTTTTCTGGGAGGTCTAGTGTATCATGTCAGGGGCCATTTGTCCTGGTCCACATTTCCATTGTTCATCCAGCACCAAACCCATCCCAGAATACATATTATAGATAAGAATGAACTTGGAAGAAATAATTTATCTTCTTACTTAGCTTTTACTTCCCCAGAGACTTCTGTCTCCCAAGCTGTATACAAAGAATAAGGGGAGAGGAAAAGATATTACCCTGCCTTCTCTCTTCTACCTCTGCCACGAACAAAAGGAAAAGATTCATAAATACAAGCAAGTGAGGGAAAAGAGTTTTGTCTATAGCAAATAAGCCTGATGACATAGAGGGATCCTATGAGAAAATGTTCTGTGAGTTAAGGGCTATAAATCCAGTTGATCAGTGCTGGACTGAAAGAAAAGAAAGATTTTACTTTAATTCCAGTTCCTATACAGAAAAGGAAAAGGGGGGAAAAAAGCCCTCAGAAAATTATAACAAACAAAGATGCATTGATTAAGGGGTACTATGTACACTGCACAGTAAAATACTGTACTTCAAGAAAAAACTAAAAAAATCCGGGGTGGGGGAACCAGTAAAACTGAGAATCTGAAAATTTCTGACTTCTTGATTTCTGGTGTCTCCCCCCCACTCTCTTCTTCTCTATTTCTTCTGCCCCTTCCTCTTTCCCTATCCTCTCCATCCTTCTATCTTTGAGAAAAAAAAAAAAAAAAAACCAACAGAGAATGAAATGCTTCAGTTGTCAGAAAGATATAAGCATATTTAAAATTTTCAGATGCATCTCTACTTTGAAAAGCTTATTTTATTAATCCAAAAAAAAGCAATTAGGTAAGTAAACCTAAGAGTAAGTAACAAATAGAAAATATTCAGATTAGAATAGCTACCAAAGACTACACTAGAAAGCACTCATTTAAAGGATGTTTTAAAATTTTTAATATAATATATTTGTAAAAAGTTAAGATTTCTGTTTACTGACAACTCTGTAAATCTGATTTTTGTACAAATATATGTTGTGAATCATTTGCATAGCTGCAGGAATACCTCCAATAGTTAATTTTTTTTCTGAAAATAAAGATTTTTATATCTCATATTAAGATCACCAGGATAACTTTCATAGTCAAAACAACTATCCACACACCTCACCAATATAAAGGCTCAAAGAATTCTAAATATCCCATAAAACAACCTGTTTCTGTGTTACAATGTCCACGGGAAGACCAACATTACAGATCCCTAAGGTCCAATTTCTTGCCCACTTTTGTTATTCAACAACATGAGTTGAATGAACATAAAAATGGACATTATGAAAATTGTTAAGGCAACTAAAAATTCTTTCAAAACATTTTTTAATATTATCTCATAAATGAGATGATTTCTTATTTTACTCCATGTAAAAATTGAAAGCCTAAGAAAAATCTATCACTAAATACAGATTTGTTATTTAACTACTGACAAGGTAAGCAAGTAAGTTTTACCATTTCATAATAGTTCAAACTATAATCCTAAGAAATGTTTTAGAAACAACAGGTCACTTAGGAATTCTCTCCACCACTTAGCCAGAAGTCTGTAAAATGTTATCAAATAATATTATTTGATTTACTACTATGATATAACTAATATGTATAATCCATACCACCCAAGGCATTTTCTCTTTGCTGCAAGAGTAATGTTAAATCTTATAAGAGATGCAAAACATATTTGTATAGACAAATGCACAACAATTCACAGAACCAAGATGATTTGGGTTGGAAGTGACCTTTCATTATTGAAATCTTTACCTCAGAATCCACTTCAAATGCAGCAGGAAAAATATGTCCTTCAAAACTTTTTCTGTTTATTAGAAAAAGCATTCGTGACTCATTTATTTCCGTCTTGTCTGTTTTACCTTAATTTGCCCTTACATTTTTCCCCAAACACTTGAAAATTCTATATGCACAAGGTTCCATCAAGTTTGATTAATTCATATAGACTTCTGTGGACAAGTAATCTTGCTCAATTTATTTACCTGTTTGCACAGCTTCCTGTGTACTGATGTCATGTTGAAAAAGGAGGGGAAGTTTCCCAGTGGCTGATACAGAACCAACCAGTATAGATAAATCATTTTACAGCTGTAAATACATATTTTGGCAAAGTTTGTGTCTCACCATATAATATAACTTTTACACAAGAAGATATTATCTGTCTGTAATAATGGAAAGAGCACAACACAAAGACTAGATAATACTTATGAGAAGGGGTTGCTGAGCTAAGCAGACCTTGCTGTGAGCCAGCATAGTCATTCCTGTACTCTTAGTTAATGTCACTTTGGAAAAAGGTCAGTTCTGTATGCACATGAAAAAAAAAAAAATTGAAATGATAAAGAAAGCATACTTGGAAAGAAAAAAAAAATTAAAATGCAAGCTATGTGCAGTACAAATGAAAATACAGAAGTACATACTCTGAATTTGATCTTATTTTCCCTAGTCATTATGCCATTTCAAAGACCATTTCAAGTAGTTCTGTACATAACATTTCTTAAATAATCTTTTTTTTTTACAAAGGCTGCAAAAATTCAAATAAGATCACAGCCATATTAGCATGCTACAGTCATCACCACACAGCAAATCTAGCACACCCTGAAAACAAGCATGCTGAAGGAAAGGCATTTGTAGGTGTATTGTCACAAGATTTCACTTCCTGTTCCCCTTGAAACTGTTCCTAGCAGTGAATCACTAAGCATTCAGAAGATACTCCAGAAACTTTCCACTCTGGTAAAAATACACAGGAATATTTAAAGAGCTTCTGCTTCCTCATTTCCAAAACCAAGGAAATGTAGCCATTATAAGACAGCAGGATCAGAGTTGTATGGCCACATGTTAATGTAGCAGGATGTTCCCCCTGTCACAGGAAGGCTTATCTGTTCTGCCTAAGAGTTGATGAAATAGATCAAGGCATCTTCCCCCTCACATCAGTTTGCTAATTGGTGAAATAACTCCATCAGGACAGCTTGCCTGGTAGTGAGTTGTTTTGGTACCATGGAGGTGACATTCCCAGCTGACAATAAACATCTTGCCTTGAAAGGGAGATTGTAGGAAGCTGGAATTTCTGACTAACAGCACTTCACTTTACAAACTATAAAAGCTACACCAAACTTTGACAAAGCAGAAGTCTTCTGCACATTCCCTGAAAATGTGTGGGGTCCTTTTCCCAAAGTTGGGGTGCCTACTTTTGTGGTAATTCTCTTAAGGACTGAGTGAAATGACTCTGTGAACGCCATCATCACTTTGGTGGTAAGTTACATTGACTCCTAATCTATACTATTTCTTTGCTATTTATAATATAGATGCCTTTATGTCATGCACTGTTTTATGTAATCTACTAGTAGTTCTTTTGTTCTATCCTGTGTAGTAAGTAGCTCTGTTTAAGGTCTTTTGTCTGTTAAGTTCCTGTCTGTTCAATAGACTCATTTTATAGCAGACCTGATCTGCCATTCTTGAGAACTTGTGAGCTAGAACGATTTAGGTGCAGGTCACCTGAGCAGAGCTGCTGCCAAAAATCTGAGCCTAAGGCAGGGCTTCTCTAAAGCTCTCTCTCAATCCATAACAGTTGTGCTGAAGATGATGCAGCAGCATTTAGAGAGGTATATTACCCACCATGGGACAGGTCTAAGTGAAAAACACATCTGGGAGGAGACTGAGATATGAAACTAGGATGGAAATTTATTATCATTAAATCAAAGTAGCCAGAAAATTGTGGGGAAAGCCATCTTGTTTCATTTTATCTATGCAGAAAGAAAAATAAATCTAACTTGGAAATGTTTTCTCACCTAAAATTGGTTACATCTACATCTTAACGTACAGGTGGCACTGAACCAAGATTTTATTTAGCTTGGAAACTGCTAAAAATGCTTAGACCAGTAAGCAATTGGAGCTAGTGAAAGGCACAATCAGCTAACAACCATCCCACTCTAAGTATGGGCTGGCACTGCTTATCTGAAGCTGAGACCTGGAGTCTGAATAGCCAGGAATGGCTAAATAATTATCAAAGGTAGCGGCTAGAGTAGACCAGAGCTAGATATCCTTTTTCCAGAAAACATCCTGAAGCATTACATTTTGTAACTTCACTTTGGTTTGTATCAGTATTACAGCATTACTATATAGTCACACCTAAGTTTGTCTAACACAATCCCTTGCCTAAAAGCTTGCAAAAAGTTCATCTTTTAATTTACTTTTATTTTGTTCTAGACATGAAAATTAAATATTTCATTTTTGAGGTTCTAAAGTCAAAGTTAAAATAAGGCACAGAATAATGGAAATAATATGTAGTAAAAAGAAAAATCTTCTGAGATTTCACAGGGAAACATTTATTGCCAAAATTAAAAGAAAGACAAGAAAGAAAAAGAGCATGATAGTTGTATTCACAAAAGAGATACAGGCATTGGAGGCTCTTCCTTGAAAATATTGATTCAAAACACATTTTCACTATCCCTACTTACCTTGTCAACTTCAGACATTTCATGGAATGTTTCTCCCACAAAAGCTCACAACTCTATACAAGCAGGACATTTATTTTCTAGAATTTAGGAATACATGTTACTGTATCTTTGACTAGTTATGTAATGTTAATCATGTAAGGAACGAAAGATTGATTTCAAAGTTACCTGATATCTAAATATCTAAAGTTACCCGATATCATTCAAAATTAATGACATATTAGTTTTTCAATCTAGTAGAACTTTTTGAGATTTTCTAGAGACCTTGTACATGACTTTACCTACCAGATAGCTAGTGTAGTGCTAGAACTTTCAAAAACAGTATTCCCTTCACCCACACTGTATTCTGCTCTACACTGCCACTCAATCACAGGGCAGGCTAAGATAATGAATAAAAGAAAACCTTGTGATAAGAAATTGGAGTTCTGGAGAAGGTTACTCCAACTGCCCTGGCATAGGCTGTTTTCTGGTAGAAGTACCTTGCTAGGACTTTCTGCAACAGCACATACTTCGCCCACGTTTGCAAGACAATAAAAAAAAAAAATGGTATAGGATACATATTAACATATCTGTAACCTAAAAATAAACACATGCACACACAGAACTGTGTTTCACATTTAGTGCCCAACTCCACAAAGCTAGCTTTATTTTCTATTTATTAGTATTGTCATAACATGAAAAATACTATTTGTTAGGAAAGCAGCCGTTACACAAAATTAACAGACATATTCTGCTTCGGGGCATGAATACAAGAAAATTGTCAGACATTAATAATGTAGACAGAGTATTTTCTTGGGAAAATGAAGATCCAATGGAACAACAGATAAATCATGCCCAACTGCTCACTGTTTGTTGTTTCACAATCTGTTGTATTTTATCGAATATGACTAGTACAAGTCTGTTACAGCCATAAAAAAAATTAGCAGAAATTAATATGTAAATTACTGTAGTGCTTGTGTGGGAATCCATTTCATTAATTTGAATTCACTGACATGACTGTGTAATCTAAATTTATGAGGTTTTGAACTGCTACTCCATGGAGAATTCTACATTTATTGAATTTTGCTTTAGAAGTATTTGGTGCATTAAATAATACTTGCAGGGCAGTAATGTACATGAATGGCTTGGAATTAAATTTATATCATATATATCAGGCATTTTGCCTGTGAGAAGACATATAACCTACAGAGCCAAAAAAAAAACAAAAAAAAAAACACACAAAAAAAAAAACTATTAACAACCAAATCAGAGTAGGAGAATGGCAAATAAAAAAATAAAAACAAAATCTTAGAACACCTCCTCACCCTCCTTTCTTCCTGGGTTTAACTTTACTCCCAGCTTTCTCCACCTCTCCCCTGAGTGGTGCAGGGGCACAGGGAATGGGGGCTGTGCTCAGCTCATCCCAGCTTGTCTCTGCTGCTCCTTCCTTCTCAGGGGAAGAGCTGCTCACACTCTTCTTGTGCTCCAGTGCAGGGCCCTTCCACAGGAGACAGAGAGCTCATGAGCTGCTCCAGCCTGAGAGCTGCAGTCCTGCAGGAGCTGCTCCAGCCTGGTCCCTTTGCATGGGTGCAGTCAGTCCTGCAGGAGCTGCTCCAGCCTGGTCCTTTCCTTGTGATCACGAGCTGGGGAAGCTTCTGGCAGTTTCTCACCGAAGCCACCCCTGTACCCTCCCACTCCCAAAGCCTGGCCATGCCACCCCCATGTGGGCTGTTACAGAAAACTTGTCTGGTTCCTGCCCACTCTCATGGACCTGTCCAAAAGATTGAACTTCTTCATGTTTCCAGCAATGCCTTTGACACAAAACTGTTCTGTTATGAACAAGTGTTAGTGGTGTCAATGAGAAACCATAACTTCTATCACTAATTTAATTCTTATTTGTTATTTTTCTTTAAAGCTGCACTTAGTACATTGGAATGCCAGAAAATATGCAACATTTGGAGAGGCAGCAGCAGCTCCAGATGGCTTGGCAGTAGTTGGTGTTTTCTTGGAGGTAAGAATTGCAAAAATAGCATGTTTACATGATAAAAAGCATTATGCTGTAAAATGTTTGAGGACTATACCACATATTTAAGAAGTGCTTAAGGAAAACAGATGACTTACTGGAAGCATTAATGCATTGTGAATTGCTAACAAACTTTGGTAGGAATGTTAAGGTTTGGGTAAGAAAACAACACTTAATTAAAATCATAGTTGTAGTCATTCTTACTTAACCTATCTGTTCCATTATTTTAGATTGGAAAAGAACATGCCAGTATGAACAGACTCACTGATGCTTTGTACATGGTAAAATTTAAAGTAAGTTCTAAGCTCTTTAAATTTCCTTCTGGGATATCATTTAAAAATCATGCTCATGTACAGCTTTGAGACAAAAATGAAAAATCACCCACCCACAGATCCTCCCATGACTAGAACATAACTGTTGTTGTAGTTTTCTCTTTCCCTCCAAAGTTCATATTATTTTCCTAATTTCAGGTGCCTCGCTAGGCTGTGCTGACCCCAGTGGTCATCCAGAGGTTCTGTCTTTCCCAAAAAGTCTAAAATCAAGAGCTCCCTGACCCTTGAGACTCAGCAAAATAATCCTTTTCTATTGAGCCTCAACTGGCACAAGTGGAAGCTGCCTGTTTGTCTTTGCTGCAGAGCTCTG
Organism: Cettia cetti; assembly: GCA_013401135.1. NCBI lineage: Eukaryota > Metazoa > Chordata > Aves > Passeriformes > Sylviidae > Cettia > Cettia cetti. The sequence goes on from VZUI01059118.1 coordinate 78,765, forward strand.
TCAGGGATGATCTCACTGAGGTCCAGAGTTTGTTCCTGGAGTGTTTTCTGAGGAACTAAGACCCTTTTGGATGTTCCTGCAGACTGAAAAGTGTTGCTCTAGACTGTGGTACTTAAGGCAATCACTACTTTAGGCAGCACCTCCTATTTCTACCAATCTTTTGGCTGATGTATCTTCCTCTATCAATCCACCTTCTAGTTTTAGGCTTGAAGGTTTGATTTTTTTTTTTAAGCAAATATTTACCATACCAGACAATGACTATAGGATTTAAATGTTCCTACTAAAATAGATGATAAGTAATGAGACAAAGAATTCTGCCGTGATATTATCTATAGCTCACATTGATAACACTTCTGCACATTGAACACTTCTGCACATTGAACACATTGAACATGCTTCTGCATTATTTTTGGGCCTGTTGTGACTAAAGGTGAATTTTGGTAGAGACAATGGTGCAAGACCTCAAAGTCCAGTAAGCCAGCATCAGGCATCACACTTGCCATCTACTTTTGGCTAACTTAAGGCAGCCAAAACTTTACAGTCTTCTCCTTTCCCCTATTTTTAGGGGGAATTTTTTTTTTTTTACCTGCACTTAAAAGGATAAATTTAAAGTCTGTTTTCTTTTCCCAGGGAACAAAAGCTCAGTTTAGAGGCTTCAACCCTAAATGTCTCCTGCCCTTGAATCTAGATTACTGGACATATCTTGGTTCTCTGACAACCCCACCCCTTAATGAGAGTGTGACATGGATAGTGCTGAAAGAACCAATCAGAATCTCCATGAAACAGGTAAGTTTCTGATACTCTCACAGTTCTTCCAACATTCAGTGCTGGATAATCAGGAAAAGACTGTTTTGATTTGAAATGAGGCTAAGTTAAAAGTCTGTGAATATTCAGCCTGTTCAATCCTCAGGGCTTCAGTTATTTTCTGTTAATACTCTCTAGGACCTTTGCTTGAACCTGTTCCATTAACTGATTAAAATATAATTAATATTTCCTTTTAGTCCTTTAAAAAAAAAAAATACTGTTGATAGCCCCCTTAAGCAATGAATTTTTTCCCCTGAACTTCCAGCTGGAGAAATTCCGCATGTTGCTCTTCACTGGTGAGGAAGACCAGAGGATCCAAATGGCCAATAACTTTCGCCCCCCTCAGCCTCTGAAGGGAAGAATTGTTCGGGCTTCCTTCAAGGACTGAAGAAAACTGGTAATGGACCTGACATATCCAAGAGCTTCCACACATGAGATACTCTGGTCTACAGACCACTCATGGAACTCACAAGCAAGGCAGGCATTTCAATGAACCCTCTGCTTGGAGGGGGACAGTCATCTGGCTTCCTATTTTATTTGAAGTGCCCATTCTTTGGAGAAATGGCATCTTTTTAACCAGCACTATTTAATATAAGGGATAGCTGAGTGAACTAGGTTGTAATCCAAGACCTGAAACTCTATAAAATTAAAAATACATTAAAATCCAACTTGATATAAAATGGAAAATTGTGTAGTGATATACTAGTGCTGATGGCCACAATTTCTACTTGCCTCATTTAATACATGAGAAAACAATCAAGAATTTTGGACAAATTGGACTTTTCCTTATTGATCTGTTGTTACCTTTTGCTGAACTCTGATTTAAAGACTGCTTTCACTGTATTCTTGCTGCCTGATGACACAGAGTGTATGAGTAGCACTAAAAAGGTCTGTACTCGCCTCAAATAGGCCCTGGTATGAAAATTAAATATATATTTTAAATCTACTGTTCTAAGATGTTATCTTACAATAAGAAGTAACAATGTAATGCTGTGTTGAAAAAGCAGAGCAGTTTACTGCAATGTTATTTAGGTGTTTGTCCTTTCAGCCCATGCAGAACACAGGACCACAGTTCCCTGGTCAGTGTCAGTTTGGTTGAAGAGCTCCTCTGTAGTGATCCAGGAGTGTTTTGTGGTCCTCAGTTGCTCAGATTCTACCTCAGCTCAGTGCTCTGCTCTGCTCTATGACCTCCTTCAGTGTCTGCCCTACAGAGAGCAGGTATTTTGTTTCCTTTAGGGACCTAATACAGTAGATCTTGTCTGCCCTGAGTGTGCATTGCTGCACAGACCCTCCCTGTCCCAGGGCTGCCTGGCAGGGATGCTCCTTGCACACACCAGGCTTCAGCGCTTCTGAGTCCTTTTACCTCTGCAAAAGTTGTTTTAGAACAGCCACGTGTTCGTTCTGCAGCTTACTGACAAAATTCTGAGTGGTTCTCAATACTGTGATGTTTTCTGGGACTGCCCACAGTCAATTCCCAGCTCCTGTAGTTCTGGGCTTCACATGGCCTGTTCTGTCTGTGTAGTTCAGGTAGAAATTGCTGATGCTGATCACTTTCCATCAGATGCGATGGAGAAATAAAGATGTACAAGACCAAGAGAAGTGGGGAGATGGGAGAAGAGCAGCTGCTGTGGCTCCTCCCCTTTCTCTAGGGAAGGATGACATGACATGTGGAGCACAGTACAAGGAGCTAAAAACTGGAATTCTGCTCCTCAAATCTCCAGGGTTTTCTGGTACACTGACCTAAAACTTTCTGTTTCCTCTTCTGTAGAAAGAGAGTAACACTGACCTCTACCTCACAGGGCTGTTGTGAGGGCTAATTCAGCATTGTCTTAGATGTGAGATACTTATCCAGCAGATGCTAAAGGCAATGGAAAATCCTTAAAAATGCAATGGTTTTAGCTCTTATGAATGTATTATGAACTTTGCTAGTATTGCAAACTGGTATTGTAGAAACTCCATTTAATGTATCTTAATTTCTTTAACAATTAAAATAAGACTAAAATCACATGTGTATATCTTCATCCTTTATTTTGAGAAGACCCACCTATCCCTACTTACAGCATTATTTTTCTTGGATTTTCATTACCAGACATTTTTGTGTTTTTCATTGGGTGCATCTCTTTTGGATCAAGGAATGCTTTGATTGTTTATCTTTTGTTTACAGAAACCTTGCCTAAGCTACTGTGGAATGATCTAAGTACGGATATGATTTATCTCTCCCAAGTTTGTGGGCATGTTTTTAAATCCTAGAAATTATTTCTGACACCTCTTTTTAGTCTATATCACAGTTCTTACCATCTTCTGGGATCAGTTTAATCCTTTTACTTCTGTTCTAACCTACTGTATACCTTGAATGACTTCTTGCCCAGAGTTAAATTACTATCATGAATCTTACGTCCCTGATAAAATTTACATGAAGAGATGCATTCTAAAATGTAAAAAGTCTTTCAGAAAAGTTTTCATTGCAATAGCCAAAAAAAATTTATTGGGGTAAATTTAAAATACTTTTTCTGATTAAAATATAACCAATATTATTTATCATATGTACCATAATCAACCTATCCCAGTAGTGCTGCATTAGTATTAGTACAGGTGTTCACAAAGCAGGTCAAGATCAGCATTTTTCAGTGTTTTCTTCTCATTTTAGGCATAGGTGTATGCTCCCTGTCTCTCACAGGAGGTAAAGAGGGCTTATGCACTGAAACTTTCTCCAACCCCTCAATCTAGAAAAAAGTTTATTTATGCCCAGAACATGTGACCTTGCACACAGTAGCTAAGCTGCTTTGAGGGTGGTTTATTCATGAACAGCAGGAGGATAATGTTTAGCTTACACAGATGTTGTAAAAGCTCAGACATTGCAAAGAGCTTTAAATGCTGCATTGCCCCAAGGTATTCAGTTCCCAGAAGAAACTGAACTGTACCTTTCTGCAGAAATAGATTTGATTTTGCTTATAGGTTTTTTGGTTGGTTGGGTTTTTTCAATTGTTGGATGGAATAACATGACCTATTTTTTACCACAAGGAAGTAAAATATAAAAGGAAGACTTTTATATTCTTTTTTGTTTCTTGAGACCCTGCTCATCCAATAAAAAACCACTGTATACTGTATACAACAAATACTGTACTGGATAAGCACCTATTTAATGTCCTTCATTTATTTTGAGATTGAATGATTCTAAAACATGAGCTATCATTATCTTTTACCAAATTGCTGTGTTGAAGGAAAAAGGAGAGTTCACTAATTGATTTTAGCTGTCCTGACTGAGAGAACAGAGGCCTCACATTTAGGACAGTGACTGAACTTGCACAGCAGTAAAAGCAGGATTAAAAATGCCATCTAGTGGCTCTTCTTCCCTTTCTTGCCACAATGCTTAAAAGAATTGTTGAGGCCCATTCAGTCAAAATACAACAGATGAGAGAATTTAACTGTGACAATAATAGTTTGTAAAGGTATGAGTGATTGTCATTGAAAACCCCTTGCTGGCTCTGTATATGTAGTCAATGAAACTCCTTCCTCAGATAAAAATCAGTCTGACAAAAGAAACTCGATAAACCAGTTACAATTTTTTGTTCCTCACTTCACTGCTGAGCAGAGATCCTCTGCTTGGTGAACTGCACACTCACTTAACTTTAGCTTTGAAACTTTAATTGCTGTAGTTGTAGTTCCACTTTGGCGTTTTCCCCCAATTTCTTGCAAGCAGAAAGATTTTTTAGGCAGTTTTCATCATACAGTTGCTATGATGTATCAGATTTATAATATGTTTCATGATGAGGGTAAATTAATCCAAAAACAGGAACTGGGGAAAAGTTTTTCAAGGTACCTCAACACCAGGTAGTGCTTTTAGCAGAGTTCAAAGGTCAGAAAGATAAAAAAGAGAGCATTTCAGGGAAAAAAAAAAAAAAAAAAACCAGAGATAAGCCTGAAGAAAATGGGGTGTTATCATTTACCTCAGTGTAGCTGCTTTCCTCTCTGAATTGCTCTGCCTGCAGAAGGGACCCTTTAGTGACAGCACCGAGCATCCAAGCACTGTCTCTGCTTGTCTGGGAGAGCAGGGGTCTCACACTTTTTCTCACTTACCCTGAGGAAAGCACAGCAGAAGATGGAACCTGACTGACTTGCACAGAACTATTTCCAACTTGCACAGCTGTAAGGCAGGGAACTTTCACTCTGATGTTCCATTTATGCTGCTACCTGCACTGCATTTGAAATTTAGTAAAATTTCAGCACCAGGTTGTGAACAGCAACATAGTAATGCAAATAATTTAATTTCATATCCACAGGGGAACATTAAATACAGCAATTTAGGAGCCAGCTCACCATGTTTGTATGTTACAGGAGGAGAAGGTGGAAGGAGGAGAGAGAGAAAAGGAATATAATCATTTTTTCAGACATGAGCAGTTCTTCCCAAGCCACAAGACTTTCCTGGACTTGAAAACTGACCTCAAGAAATGTAAATTTACTTTTACAGTGGCACAGGACATTAATGAATGTTTGTTTAACTTAAACCAGTTTTTAAGCAACATCCAATAAAAATGATCCATGTGGCATTCAGATCCCATTATAGCAACTGGAAAGACCTTTGCACCAGTGCAATTACTTTGACTTAAACTGGGTCTTCAGATTAACCCCTGCAACTCCAGACACTGCTGAGCCTCTGCTGCAACAGGAGAGGCTAAATGAAGCTGGGGAGCTGGAATGGCACCTTTCCTACAAATAATTGTTCATGGTGTTTATCTCTGTTCATCGATGTTTCTTGCAGCTTGCCTTCTTTCCTAGCATTTGAGGATTTGGTTCAGATTACTTAGGAAGATCAGACTGGAAACTGCTGCAACCAAACTGGAAAATACAATTGCTCTAACAGACCTAGAGCCACCTTCATTTCTCCATTTGTTTGTGAGTTTTCTTTGTTTATAAAAGATTTCTGCATCTGCAGTGCCTATTTGCCTTCTGTGAAAATGCAAACCGTCATATACAGCAGATGAAATGTCTGTCATTATTTGCAGGGCAAGATACAACCAACAAACAGGGACATTCTTAAAGGTGCCTGGCAGGGAAGGTGTTCTGTGGGCTGATACTGTTTCCTTTCCAAAAGCTGGTTATCAGACTGTAGAGCTTTTGGTGCAAGAAGCAGGTAACTCTCTCTGTGTTCACTGAGATGGGCCAGAGAGACCATTCCCTCAAGGAACCCACCTTTCTTTGCACGTTCACAGGTTTCCAAAGGGTTTGGATCTCTTGCTGTTTTCTAATCTGTATAACTTAGCTGAGTCTCTTTATTGCAGAAAAGCTTCTGAAAACTAGAAACTACATTTAGTAGTAGTTTACTACTTTTCTTTGGATTCAAACCTTTTGCTGCTGGTCAGCTTTTTGACAAAAGGATTAGCTACTTATTAGAAATATTAGTCCAATTTTTAACTTGCTTTCTGAGGGATATCTGCCTTATTTGGTGTTTCTGATCTTTGTGTGTCCCCATAACAAGAAATGTTTACAAAGCATCAGGAGTCCCAGACTGAATATCAAGGAGGTCATGGAAAGTAATCCATGCTAGCACCTGCTGTGAAGGCAGTGCAGATGAGGGGCAGCTGTTTGCAGCCTCTGGAAGCAGAAGATGTTTAAATTGCACCAAAGTAGCCACAGACAGTCCAAACCAACAAGCAGGGGGAAAACTTACATTCCATGGGAAAGAAGGAAACCCCAAATAGTGCAGTCAGGCCTAAACAAGAACGCAGCAATGAGTTTAAGAATGTGTTTCCACAGAAAACAAGAGCTGCTAACTGTACAAGTCAACAGAAAAGATTGTTCCTTGAAAAAAAATCTAAATATAGGATCTGCTATATTTTAACCTATAGCTGCACCTTAATACAATACCTGGAATTAGACTCATTTTCTTATACAGGTAAGAATTTGCTTCTGGCACAGGACTAAACTTGGCTCACCTATAATCAGCAAAGTCAAAACTAAATCTGAGTTTTATTTAAAGAAACTTGAGTTCTAATTTTTTTCAATGCAAATTAAGAACATAGAGCACTATGGCAACCAAGCTCTGTTGCTACAGAAATTTCCCATTTTTATTAGATATTCCTAAAGGCAAAAACACTGCAAGCCTGAGAAATACCATTTCTTTCCTCAGATCATATGAGAGAGTAGCATTTCTATTTTTTCTTTAATTATATATCACTTTAGTTCATCAGCATAATCAAACAGTCCAACGCAGAATCTAGATCTCAATTCAACTTGATATTCAGCCCTGTCAAGTACCTTCAATATGGTATTCCTACCTGCATTTAGAAAATGTGGAGTGAAAGGAACATCTCCTGCAGGACTGTTAATTGTTTCACCTTCAGTTACATGGTTCCTAAATCACTTCAGCTTATGCACATGAATTTATTAAATTACTGCATGAACATGTGAGCAATAAGTTACAGCTTTCAGCTGAAAAGAAGCATTTAACCATGGTGGGAGCACAGGAAACTCAGAGCAGTCAGGTTGATTTTTTAGGCTGCTGTGTGAGGCTTTATCAGTTTTGTAAATGGTACAAAAGCTGAAAATTGGGAGGGCAGAAGGAAGAATCATTGAATTATAGAATATCCTGAGTTGGAAGGGACCCACAAGGGTGATGGAGTTCAGCTCCTGTCCCTGCCCAGACCCCCCAACAATCCCCCCTTGTGCATCCCTGGCAGCGCTGTCCAAACGCCCCTGGAGCTCCGGCAGCCTCGGGGCCGTGCCCATTCCCCATTCCCTGGGGAGATCCCGAAGCTGCTGGTGGTGTATCTGAGCACTGGACAGAGCAGACAGATACAGGTGAGTGCTGCTGTGGGTGTCCTCTTTCAGTTCAGATTTGTCAGGCAGATAAAATAATTATGTCAAACCAAACGTTTTTTGCATGTGCTAAAATATTGTTATGAAATTTTTTGTTAAGATGACATTTTTTCTATGCTCTTCCATGCAACATGAAACTATGTTTCATGTTTTAATAAAAACAAGAAACAAGTGAAAGCTGAGAGTCATTGAAGATGATCGGCATCTTTCCACATTACATAGCCTGGGAACACGCTTAATATCATCTAGGATATTTGCACCACATTATTCAACTAAAAATCCTTCAGTGAATTAAAAAATGCGCTGATAATATCAAAGCCTCTCGTGACTTGCGAGTCTCTGTTTTTGCAAAAATGATTCTTTAAAGTTTTAAAGCAGGGACTACTTAGTAACCACTGCGTTAACAGCAGTAACTACTGATTAACCACCATGCACTTTGGGCCCATTCCTTCCCCTCCTTACCGGGCTTAGAAACGCTCAGTGGAAATGTTGACCGAGACAAGCAGTCATATGAAACCAAAAATCCGGGGAGTCAGCAAAACCAGCCCTTTTGTTCTCCATAATTTATATGGCGAGTTAATTACGAAAGAGCTTTGAGATTTTGAGCCTCATCAGCCGGTGTCCTCAGCGCTGAAGGGTGTGGAATCGTACTGGAAAAAAAACCCCGAAAAGTCGAAGAGTCCCCTCTCAAGGAAACAGCGTGGTTTCGAACATTATTAATGAGGAAGAAACCCCTGCTGGTGCTTCTTCTTCCTAACTCGCGTCACTCACTTCCTTTCAGCTCACGTTACTGTGCAGCCCAGGGCCGGGCCCGGCGCCCCCTCAGCGCCTCGCGGGCGCGGGGGGGGGGCGGGGGCGCGGCGGG
>VZUI01059124.1:0-20910 GCA_013401135.1 Cettia cetti
AGTCCAGACAAGAGAATGTGTGGGAGTCAGGTTGTTTCTCAAACAAACTCCGCACATCTTCTCTCCCTGGTTCACTCTCAGAATCAGTCTTAAAGGTACAGAACTCAATGTACAGCACAAACAGAATGGACGATTGGGGATACAAGCATCATAAAGTCACCCTAGGACACCATGCTCTGGCAAAGGGGGCCCAGAGCAGTTATGGAATTTCCTTTCTTGAAGATTTTCAAAAGCCAACTGGGTGTCCTGGCCAACCAGCTCTAGGTGGGCCTTCTTGAGTGGAGGGCTTGGACTAGTTGACCTTCAGTGGTCCCTACCAGCCTCAGCCATTCTGTGATCCAATGAACAGGAAAAGAATCTACCTCTTAATTATGATAGTGCTTGAGGTTTTGTGCACAGAGTTTGTAATGCATAAGAAGGCAGGCTTTGTCACAGGGAGCTTGCTGTCTGAACAGAAACCTGGAGATGCAAAATCTATTCCCTACAGTCCTTTAATAAATAAGATTTTTTGATGTGACCTTGGATAGACTAAGGGGTGAGTTACATTTGTGTTTAAGGGTTAGTAAGTTAAGTCTGTGGTAGTCTGCCCACAGAGTATTTCATCTGCAATACATGTTACATTTTCTAGCAATCTATTTCTTGTCTATTGAGATGTCTCATTTTACTTATGACTACCTTATTTACATCAAGAGAAAATTTTGTTGTTCTGCTTACACGATACTTTGTTTGGGGATGGCCTTTGAAATGTTCATTAACTCTGTGTTTCCTTTCCAGAGCTGGCTGGAAGCAATAGAAGACCACTCTGCGTATAGCACTCATTACTGCACACAGGAACAGCTGAGCAGTGATGATGAAGATGATGCAGTATCTGTTACAGACCTACAGGACACGCTGAAAGTATGTAATAATTACTTGGCTCATGTGTCTGGGCAGTTATAGATTAGTATTGCTTTGTGTTGAGTTACTTCAATATCCCTTTGACTAAAAGTGATAATTCCTCCCATGGATGCATAAATGTTGCCTGTGTTTGCATAGCTTGCTGTCATGTATTCCTGCTCAGACTGTGTGGCTAAAATGACATGTTTATTATAGCTACAGGGCTGTGATTTCACTTTTTCCAGCACTACTGTAAGATAGAAAACTGCTTGAGAGTTTCAGCCAGGAGAGGGAGCCTTGTGTGCTGTACTTGTTATCCTCCGGTCTTGGTGTCACCAAAGCTAACCCACATCGAGCTCTGCCTCTACAGAACAGGCAAAGAAGTGCTTTAGAAATTATTTTTTATCACCTCAGATCACATCAGATGCATTGTACAGTGACTCTCATCCCTGCAGTGGAAATGAGTAGTCTTTGGTAATTCTAGTATTCAGCCTGTGATTCTTGCTTTTTGCTATGCATGTACCACTAAAACCTTCAATTTTCAGGGAAAGTTGATGCTGCAGTGCAAAAATCTTCATGGCTAAACTCCAAGAGGCTTGTACCATTCCTTTTAATACAAGAACTTGAAGTAGCTTGTGGCACAGCAGAGGTGGGAGAATAACTGGAACTGGTAGCCCCCAGCAACCTACAGAAGATGGCATTATTTAATAGATAACAGGGTACTTGAAGCCCAGAAGACCAACTGCATCATGGGCCACATCAGAAGCAGAGTGGCCAGCAGGGCAAGGGAGGTGATTCTGTCCCCCTCTTCTGCCTTCATGCGACCCCACCTGGAGTGCTGCATCCAGCTCTGGGTCCTCAGCACGAGAAGGATGTGAACATGTTAGAGCAGGTCCAGAGGAGGGCCACAGAGGTGATCACCAGGAATGAATGAACACCTCTCCTCTGAAGACAGGCTGAGAGAGCTGGAGAAGCAAAGGCTTCAGGGAGACCTCACTGTGGCTTTCCAGTTCTTAAAGGCAGCTTATGAAAGAGAGGGGGAGTGACTTTTTACACAGGCCAACTGTGTAATAGTGATTACACACTAGATGTAGTTGTGATGGCATAAGTGGGAAGAGGAGAGATTTTGTTTAGCTATTGGGATGAAATTCTTTACTCAGAGGGTGATGAGGCACTGGAGCAGCTTGTCCAGAGAAGCTGTGGATGCCCCATCCCTGGAAGAGTTCAAGGCTAGGTTGGATGGGGCTCTGTGCAACCTGGGAAGGTGGAAGGTGTGGTTGGCCAGAGGCTGGAACTAGATGATCTTTAAGGTCCCTTCCAACCCAAGCCATTCTATGGTTTTATGATAATTGTCTCCAGGTTTGAATGAGGGTTTGAAACCTGCATTGAATCTTGGGGTTGGTTTCTGTGTGTGACTATGCTTGCCATTTATCTGTTAACCTGTGAATGTGCTTATTTTGTCCTTAAGTTTCTCAAAGAACAAGGATGTATTCTTCCCAGATTTTTAAACTGCTCAATAAAGAGTGATGGAAGGAGCAGAAGTGGGACATACAACAAAGATTTGGGGGTTAATATGCTACATTAAATTAAACAAAATCTGGCCAGTGATAAAATGTTCATGAATATTCTGTTTGCTTGTGTGTCTTTGAAGATAATTTAAGTAATTTGTTTCAGTTCTAATATATCAGTCTCTGGCCTGAGAATCTTTGTTATGATTTAATGCTGTCCAAATTTTAAAATTTCACTATAGTAAAGAAAGTAAACATACATTTTCCTTAGAACAAAGCACTTCTGAACTAGCCATCCTTGTTGTCTTTCAGAAAGCACAAACATGCCAACAAAGACTCAGTAAAGAGGTTTCAGACTTCCTTGCAATGGTTAAATCTTTGGATGCTACAAAAGGTAAAGCTTATTCATTTAAAATGTAGTTTGTTACCAAGCAACTATTTTTTTCTTTTTAACAGGATGCTTTTATTTCCCCAAAATCAAATTTTCAGGAGCTTGAAAATAGAGGACAATTTTGCTCATAAAAAAAAGATTGAAATAAAGTAGCATTATAGTAATTGCTAACAATTAAGATTTCAGATTTGGAGAAACAACTAACAAGTATGCTGATTGAAAGAAACGTTATTAGCAGCTGTAAATGCAGTGAAACTGCCTCTAGCTATAGTCCTTATTGAGTAGTACTGTAAAAATATAACACAGGGGTCCACTTAAAAAAAAAAATTAAAAAATCTGTAGTTGGTAGCTTATTGTGGTGCATAAGTGTCTCCTCATAGGTACAAAGAGCAATGAAATGACAAAACTATACAGAGAACTGGAGGCATGGTACGATGGGATATATTCCACAGATTTTGCCATGACTTTTGTGCCAGGTTTGAACTTCTCAGGTTTCATTTCAAGTTATAATTCTTAACACATACCTGGATTTTTGCAGCATAACTGCTAAAATATATCACAGGCATCAAGATGCTAGAGATTTTTACTTGTCTTATTAAATGCCTTAAACAGGTACAGAAGTTGTTCATGTTTTAAACACACAAAGGAGTTCTGTAAGAATGTCTGACTGTTGATCCTTTGGGTCTGAGTCCTGGTTATATATTCTGACTAAAATTACGAAGCTCAGATTAGAGAACAAGTTATTTGTCTATACAGATCCCTAGTCTGTAGTAGAATACCAGTTTTGAGAAGAAAAAAAGTTCTTCTTTCATCTCTGTGCCTTTCCAAAAGGAGGCTAAAATGCAGCTTTTTCTCCACTTGCTACTGGGGTAAGTTACTCTGTGATGTTGCCCTGTCTTTTTCATAAACTGAATTTTTACCAAATTTTTATTTCACAAGGCAAATGGACATTTCACAATGCATATGAGCATCTTATTGTGAAGCTTTTGTAATTACTATTACTGTAAAACTGATTTTTTCACAAAAACCCAGTTTGAAAATTAGTATAATGTGGATAAATTCCCTTTTTGTAGGTAAAGAAGCAGTTTCCCTGACTCCCTAGTGCTAACCTGAAGAACCAGTGAGGTGCTTTTTTAAACAAGAAAAACATTTTTAAAAAGGAAATACACGAGTTGAACAACCAATACCCATAGTAAAGGAAAAGCAGATACTATCTTATTCCTAGAAATGACTAGTCTTGGCCAGTAGCAGTAATAAGTTCCTGTTTTCCTTCCAGTGAATGTTTGTAACTTGCCAGGTCAATGAACTGTTTCTGGGTTCATGTGTAACTTCAATAGGTCACAACAGAAACAACTGCTCTAGTTCTCCCATTGTTGTATTTTTAAAGTATTTGAATCCTCTGGCTCCAGAAGAATGTAACTTTCTGAGTTAGAAACCCTTCTGTGTGGAGTTTTCCCTAAAAACGTTTAAATAATATAAAAATGGCTATGTTGGCACCTCATATTTAAAATTCTCTCCCTAACTGTTTCGACATGCTGTTCTGAGTCCAGTTATCTTTGAGGCTTATGCATCTTGTATATTACAAATAAAGATGCCTCCTGCACTCAAGAGTGCTGCCCTTCCTTCTAGAGGCATTACCTGTTCTTGGTAGCTGCTGTAATTTGAGTCAGTGGTGAGCTCTGGTATCAGAGACCATAGTTAGTGTGTGGATATGTACTGTACCTTGTCCTGCATAAGCAGTCTAAGTTCAAAAGTAAATTCAGGTACTGTCACTCTTAATCTTCAGTGGTGTGACATCAGCTTGAAGCACCTGTGTTGCTAAATGGTGTCAGCTGATCCTGGAGTCTGCAGGCACTAAATGTTGCAATTATTTTAATTGCAACAACTATGCTTCCTGAGAAAATGGCTTCCTTGATTTCTGAGGAACTGCTGCACTTCATAAAACTTCACAGATTGACTCAAATAATTTCTACCAGCTGATTGAGCTGTCATGATTTCCTGCTGGTTCTAGACATGCAGTCCCTTCTGGAAATGGTCACAGAAGTCAGGATGTGAGGCACCAAGCTATACTACTTACACAAGTGAAAATAAGATCTTCCCCTGTAATTGTTCAGTGTGCTTGTAGTTACATCTCCATCTATTTTTTCAAACCTAAATTTACAGCTGCACTAAGCATTGTGGTAAGCTCTTTCTCGTCTATATAATACATGGCAGAGGGAAAAAAATTCTACATTTTACATTTATATTAAACCAGTGTAGAGTCCTTTTTATTTAATTCTGTCACCTGAAGCTTTAAAATCTAGAAAGTGGTTAAAAGGAGATTGTTGCTAGTCTCTTTTCCAGTGTCCTGCTGCCATGGCTTACTGCCTCTGCTTTCTAAACCATGCTGAAAGAGAAACTTGATCTATTCATATGCCCCTTATACCAGTACAAGGGAAAGGATGCAAAAAAAACCAAACCTCCCACAGATCTTGCAGTGTACCAGCCTTCCTGTAGCATGTGAATGTTATGTCTGTATTACTTAGAGGAAAAAATAATTAAAAGAATCCTGTAGTTTACAATGTCCTTCTAACATTACTAATATTTTTGTGCTTTCAGGAATATCTTCTTCTCTCCTGCAGAAAGTTGATGTGGTCTCTGAAGTATCCCAGGAAACATGTGAGGCTCTGGCTGAGTGCCTCAACCTATTCACAAAGCAAGAAGGGGTATGTATTGTGCTGAGCGGGTCTATAAATGGTTGAACAGCTTAGCATATTTGGCTAGTTCCCTGCTTACCTGTTCCAAAAATAAATACACAAACCCATACAACTTCATGTTGCTGGTAAGATGTCCTTTTGCATACTGAATGGGATGGAAATTCATTTCTCTAGAGAAAGAGTATGTATATGCCTTGGCAAAAGGATGTCTTAGTGTTTGGGTGTTCAGAAAAGAGTCATTTTAGTTACAAGCTACTGCTTGCAGTGTTCAAGCTGAATGCTTGAATTCAATAAAGCTGTTGCTTTGCTGGTTTGAAGGTCAAAATATTGAGAAAATTAGTTTTTGGATTTATTTTTTTTTATTTTTACTAGCTAACTGAAGTGTTGAACAATATTGCTTCTGAATTTTTTTTCAGACCATGTGCTTAGTGGGTGTGCAAATGCTATTTGCTGAACTTCTGGCTTTCCCAGTAACAAATATCTTATATAGTGTTAAACATAGTGCAAACGCTTCAGTTTGGGAACATATGTCAAATTCACTAGTTCCTAGAGTAGGAGAGCTGGTATTTTTCCTCCTTTTTGAAGATGCCCTAGTACCATGGAATAAACTTGTCTTCCTATACTGTGGTAACTCTAATCCCCTGGCTCTTACTCTACTGTCATCAGTAAGCCGTGTTTCAAAATGAGGTTTGTGTTGGTGCTGCTGTTAGTCTTCCAGTTATTTAACACTGAGCTACAAACACTGGTTCCATTGTCTAGGTTTGGTTTTTTTCCATTCCTTTCCAAGTCCTTTGTCTCCAGTCACGAGTCTTTTAGACTTACTTAAGTTCTAGCAGAGCAGAACAAGCATTGCTTTTTTTTTTTTTTTTACATTGAGTTTTTTCCTTAAGAAAGTCTGATATTAAAGTTGCCAGCTTCATTTGCAGATGAGGGGGAAATTGTTACAACAGTGGGTGTAGAGTGTTAGTTAGTATTCCTTAATTGTGTTGGCATCTTGGTTCAAGCCAGACTGAAATAACTTTCCAGAGTGGAATATGGCAAAACATATGGTGAAATTGTAATTTCACCTTACTTGAACTTGAATAGTCTCAGTAGGTGTAATGGAGGCCTTATTTTAATCTGGAAGCACACAGATTTGGGCACAGAGGCATAGGCTGAGGTGTGAACTTGATTTTCCACCATAGCTGGTGAAATCAGTCGGTCATGACAGGGAGAAGATGTGATCCTGGAGAGTTTTCTGTCTCGGTATTTTTAAACTTCCAACTACTGAGTTCAGGAATATAGTGCAGGCTTTTAAAGATGCCACAATCTCTTCCTGAGACTTGCAGCTTTCCAAGAAGCTACATTCATTGATCATGTTGTTAAACTCCAGCATTTGGCTTTATTGTCCTTTATAAGTCAGGGCCCTGTTCTTTGCTGCTCAGTGTTGATTTCTAGATTGTTTTGTTGGCATTTGAAAAGCAATATATATAACCTTGCAACCGTATTGTGCATGTCCCATGAAATCCGGTTATCTCTAGAATTAACGTTTTCTCAAGCCTGGTGCTTTTTTATCTTGCCTCTTTAAGGAGAATTCTTTTTCCCCCTAATTTAAATTGTCAGCATACCAGAAGCTACTGCTTAGCTAATGAAGAGAGGCTCCTCACTTCAGTAAGGATAACCACAGTGAACGCACTTTTGGCTCTCTGGAGAAAACTTTGTGTTACATATCACTGTGCTTTGGCAATTGTAGCATCGTCGCGCAGTCTGCAGGTGAACCTGCTAACAGAGCGCTAAAACAGCTTCAGCCGTCTTCCACTCGCGCTAGAAATGGTGCATGAGCGTGATCGCTCCATCTGTCCGCTGCTTTTCCTTGCCCTCGGTGCCGCCGTGCGGGGCGCGGTGGGGGCGCTCGGAGCGGCGGCGGGGAGCGCGGTGCGGGGCGGGGGCCGCAGCCGCGGAGGGGAGCGCGTCACGGCGGGACGGGCGGGGAGCGGGGCAGGTGTCGGGCCGGGCTCCCGGGGCCGTTCCGGGACCGGCACAGGGAGCGGAGGCCCCGGGGTCGGGCGGGGATGGGACAGCTGTCACGGGGGTCGCGTTCCGGGGAGGGCGCGGCGGAGATGCCCGGGTGGGAGCCGCGGTGCCTGGCGGTGATTTCTGTCAGGGAGGGTCTGGGACCCCTGGGCTTTGCTCCGGGCGGGGAGGGGAGCGGGTCCTGCAGCCCCCCGGGGAGAGGAGGCAGAGCTGGGACTCTGTTTTGGAGTGGGGGCGAGGCTGTGGACTCCTGGGTCACTTGCGGGGAGAGAGGCAGAACGGGTTCATTCTCTGCATCTTTGCTGAATCACTGTGATCCGGGGGACAGTTCTTTTACCACAGTATCGTTGGCTTCTCTGGGATGGGAACGTGTACTTCCCGGCTCCTGCTGAACCCCTCTACCCCACTCTGGGCTTTCAAGGGGGTTTTCTGTCCCATGTTGCTGTCACTCCTTGGTCCGTGTGTGTGCTAAGCCCCGTCAGTATGTGCAGGGAGGCTTGGTGTTTCTGACCTGCCCGCCACCAAAACTGTTCAGAGACATGTTTCCTCATTTGAAAAAGACTGGTTAATATCACAGAAGCAAAGTACCATGGATAAACTCCAATTGTTATCACAGGTCATGGAAGCCTAGGTTGCTTCAGCAGGACCAGGTTGCTTCAGCAGGACCAGGCTGGATATTAAAAGCCTGCTTTGGGTCTCTTATAGGAGGACCAAAGTCATACTGGGATGACTTCCAACAAGAAGCAATTGAAATAAAGGTTTGGAATTGGGACTTAAAACAGGATGTCATAGAGCTCCTTGGGAGAGGGATGGAAACTTCAGGAGTTTGGAATTTGTAGTGAAGCAACTAAATGTAAAGGAGTGAAAATGCTGAGTGGCTGGCATAAGCATTTTTCCATCCTGCCTGAAGTAAAGACTGACTATTAGTAAAAAACAACTCAAGAAAAACAAGAACTAAGTTAACTTCTAATAAACTGCATTAGTCACGATAAACTTGACATTTGTTGAAGGTGGTAGGTGCTTTCTTTAATGAAGCTGATCTGCTGAATTGCCAGAAGATTTGGTAACTTGTTGTCTGGAGAATGCTCCTCCTTCTCCTCACTCCCCTGGTTAGGGTGGCACAGAGCTGGAGCTCAGTGGCCGCTCTGCAGGCTGTCAGCTCACTGTAGTTTGGTGGAGAACAGTCAGCACTGGTGCTGCTCAGTGTTTGTCAGTTCAGGTGAGTCACCAATAACTTACAGTAAGAACTTTGCCTTTCAAATGTTCTGACTGGCTGGGAAAGAGAGAGGTTGTCCCTGTACAGCATAACTGTGCTGGGGGATGGA
This sequence comes from Cettia cetti, assembly GCA_013401135.1. Taxonomy (NCBI): domain Eukaryota; kingdom Metazoa; phylum Chordata; class Aves; order Passeriformes; family Sylviidae; genus Cettia; species Cettia cetti. The sequence goes on from VZUI01059124.1 coordinate 8,810, forward strand.
GTTCCTTCTCATCTTCTGAGATCTACGTCTGAGAGGCAGGGAGCTCACAAAGAGGGTGAGTAGTTGAAATGCCAAGTGTATGTCGGAGTCTTACCTTACTCTTTTTCATTAAGTTGCTGCTGCTAGAATTCCTTCCATCTCTCTATTGACATAGGAATCAAAAGTAACTCTTGAGGTTAAACAGCCCATGCTGTAATATTGATACCAAACTGCCCATAAAAGACTATTGCCACAAGTAAATCCCTTAATTCTTTTGTTTGAAAAACTAGATAAGGAACATTCAGAGCAAATCAGGTGGTCTGTGCCTCTTGACTTACAACGACTGGGGTGTATTTCTGCTCCTCCTTTGAGTAATTGCATGTTACACGGGTCTCTCCAGGAGGATGGTAGCCTGTAGCCCCAGCAGTGCAAATGCCTGGCAGTGCTGCTGGCATCCCCTGGCCTGGCCTGAGCGTGTGTGTGTGTTTTCACGGATGCAGACGTTCATCTGACTCTTAAATGCTTTCTTTGAATTTCAGCTTGCAAACTGGTTTGCAGCTCTGTTCTGGGAGAAGCCCTGCTGGAGTTAGTGGCACTACCTGTTGCAGCAGTGTTGCTGATAAACAGCCTTGTAATCCTCTGAGTCATAACATATGAAATAAGAGTGAGCGTTTTATAAATGCAGGTATCCAGTTTGGTGTGTCAAGTGTAAAGTGATGACTTGAGTGCTTTTCTTGCTTCCCATTCCAGTTCTGGCTGTGCTGGGCTGTGGCAGGAGCCCCAGTGACCGTGTCACTGCTGTGTGTCTTCTCCCTGCACGCAGAGCAGTGTCATGACACCAGGACTGTGGTTTGACACCATCCGTGCACTTCTGCTCCCAGCAGAGACAGACATCCCGTTTGGCTTAACTGTGTCAGCAATTTGTCTGACTGAATTTCGCTTTAAATATTTTTGGTGGTTATCAAACATAGGCTGCCTTGGGATATGACTGTGTGTCATCTGTAATTTGCTGTCTGGACGGGAGTAGCTGCATTGGCAAGCCTGTCCCTGCATGCAGTCCATTGGTATGTGACACAAGGACAGAGCTGGCTTGAGGCTGCCTGTGCTGGGGGGATGGATGGAGTGTCTGCCCACCCGAATGATAATCCCTGTATTCCATTCAGGGAGATTTCAAGCATCATTGAAAGGGCACGTGCCATGAAGGGCATCCATCCTCAGCCTTACTGTGATGTGGTTGGCGATTCCTTAGCTCAGGTTGCACCCAAACTAAGCTACTTTCACATGTGGAGTTGGCTAGAAATTCAGAGCTCCCAGGCTGATGAGGGAAGTAGGGAATGGTTGGGATCACACTTGGGCATTTTAGCATGGCCTCCTGGTATCATCCTTTCATGTGACACATCTCGTCCCAGCACTGGTTTGCCAGGGAGGTCTGTGTGTGCCTTGTGGTTTTGGGTTCTTACACAAAGGTCACAGAGATTTCTCCATGCTCCTTCTATGTTGAGGGCTAGGTTTGTTTCAGATAATTGCTCTTGTAAATTATTCACTCCGGTGTTACACAGAAGTGCTGTGATCAAAGATTAAATCATGCTTTTGCACAGGCTTGCAGTGCCATCTCTTTCTTTCCCTGAGGAAGTCTTGATTCATCTGTACTGGACTTACATGCTGAACAAAATAACATCATATTCACCAGTTAAAATAACACTGATGGACATCTCTGTCTTTGAAATATTCTGGATGTGTAATTCAAGGTAATTTTATTAAGACTGCAGATCTCTCCTATCATGATTACTGACGAGGTTTCTGGCCGGCTGCATCATCTCACTTTCAAGTGAGTATCAGAAACCTGTACCATATAGTTTTAATGCATCTGCATATTATCCTTGTCTTGTATTTGACCAGAATAACACCTTCAAGTGGTGGAATTTAAAAGGTCTGGTCTATTGCTAAAAGTTTACAAACCGTACTTGAGTGACAATTCAGAAAAAAACCCCAAAAAACAAAAACCAAAACCAAACCAAGCAAACAAAAAAAACAAACCCCAAACCCAGAAACCTCCCCACCCCCCCAACAAAACAAAAAAACACCAAACAACAAAACCCTGAAAGAATTCACTTCTTGATTTGTGAGCAGTTAAGAAAAATAATTACAGTGGTTGGCAAAAGAGCTGGTGTTCCAGGTTTATCTGCTGTCAGGGGATGTGCTTTAATGTACTCTCTTGAGGCATGTTCTGTCTCTAATTTGGAAAAATAGAATCCTGGTATGACTTGTTCTGTATCTTAGTATTCCTTAGTCTTCTCTTGTCTGACCTCACTATTTTCATACATTGATTTTGGTTTTTTTACTCTTTAATCCACCAAGATGCAGCTGAGGCTGTGCTTGTGCTGCTGGGTCCCAAAGACCTACCTGCTGGACACTGTTTTGCCCAGGCTGTGGATTTGGGCAGGGCACAGAGTGGTGGGATGTGCTACCTTGTTCTGTGGTAAATGAAACCAACCTAATTTCCTAGGAATGAGAAGGGCAAGTTATCTTTTTTGGTTGGGAGTTAACTGTGAACATTCAGTCATTTGGGAATGTTTTGGGGCTCTGGCTTGGCTATATCTTTGCGCTGCTTTAGCTGGGTGGCTGTGTTTTGAAGTTTGTTAGTAAAGAGGATGGGACCAGAAGTCTTGGGAACTGTGTGGTCTTTTCAGATGTAAAAATAAACAAAGTTGAGAAGCTCTACCCTACTTAAAACAGGCTGACCTAAATTTTCAGCAGTTCTAGCACAGAGGCAGGCTCTGGGTAGGGATAAAGGCTTGCTGCTGACTGGCTTCCCTGTCCTTCCATCTCTTGACATGGTTGATGGGCCACCTTTGGCAAATCAACACTGGTGTCTGAGGTCATTCACTTCCCCCTTCCCTGAGCTGCACAACCCGGCCGTGGATTTGCTTTGTGCTCCTGTGGACAGTCCCCTTGTTATGCAAGTCAACAGTTCAGCATCTTCTGGGAAGTCACAGCATGAATCTCTTCTCAAATTGCTTTTGTTGGAGTGTGTTGACAACATGTTAGATGTCCTCTGGCTAGTCCCTGCAGAGACTGCTTTTGAGAGTAGGTGTCTGGGAAGTCCATTCATACTCTTTGTTTGTAGATTAATGTTCTTGCTATCAGTTGCAGTTCTCCACTACTGAATTATTAATTCTGCAGTGAGAGTTTTTTTTCTTCTTAGTGTTTATTGACTTTCATGCTTGATTTATTCTTCTGAGCAGTTTGAAACTGGAGCATGGGAATGTTGACTAATATTAATGGATCACATGTGTGACCTCAAGACGTGGTTAAATAAACTTTTTTTAATTGGGAAAACAACATCTGTCTTTCAAAGTACTCACAGCTTCCCAGGTGAAAGGTTGCTTCTGAACATGTATTACCCTGAGAGGCACATTGCTTGTTATTCAAGAAAACCGGGATGTTCAGGCAACCGGTGGAGTGGTTATGTGTGCTCCAGAGACAGTCCTGTGGGTAATGTGATGGGAGAAGGAGGGAAGAGTGGGTTTGCAGATTCTCCTGCTAATGTGACTTTGTAGCTGAATGCTTTCCTGGCAGAGAGCCTGCCTTTGATTGAAAAGCATTCCCCTTGGTGTTCTTGTAGGTACTGATGGTCTGCCCTGTTTTGTTCTCTGTTTGTGTGTGCTTTTTCCTGCAGGGAGATAAGAGGAGGGGAATTGTGTATCCTTTCAGCAGCCTTCTGTTAAACTTGGAATACCACAGTTCAAGCACTTGAACAGATGGATAATGGAGACTGGGGATATATGGTGAGTGCAAGTGTGCGCTGTGCACTGCAACTGGGCTTCCAAGGTCTTGCAGCAAGAATCCTTCCAGATCTGCCTTCTGTAGACCCAGAGCTTCAGTCATGAGAGGGGGGAAACTGTGCCTGTTAAAACAGCTTTACAACAGCTTACTCACCTTCCCTGGAGTGCTGCACCTCCTGTGCAGTTTTTGGGGAATGCCCAGGTTCGCGTTTCCTAGGGACAATCAGCCAGGACTGAACTGATGCCTTGAGCTCACTGCTACCATTTTCTTAACACAAAGGCTGAAAATAGTTTGTGCTTTCTGCTTATCATTTTAAGGACTTTGTCATTTTATTTATTGAGAAAAGTATTTTTCCTTGTAAACCTTGTCTTGAACTAGACAAGCACATCTTATTTTTCTCCCATTCTCATTCTGCTGCTATGCATATGTCTATTTTCTCTGGCTGGCTGCAGTCCTGGTTGTTAGAGTTGGTGGCCAGATGGAATTTATGTTGCTTTCTCTCTTGCTTCCTCGTGTGCTATCTGGAATCTGATGCAGGCTGGTTTGTGCTCTGCCCCCCACTTCTATGCAGCACGCTAATTTGTTCATAAATATTTCTTTTAGACTTACAAGCTGAAAGTTCTTTTTTTCCCTTGCCTGTTTCAATGAAGCCTCTGAGCCAAAGCAATGGATTATTTTAATTGTGAGCTCTTGGTCCTGTGTTTAAATCTGCATTGTCTTCCTCTTTTGAGGGATAAAAGAGGCTTAACATTTGTTTGGCTGATTTTTTCCTTTCCTTGTTTTTGGTTTTGGTTTTGTTCTAGAATGAGAGACAGACTGTGAGAGTAAGGAACATTGCTGGGCCTCATTCTGATTAACTTGTTCTTCAGGAAATTTCTCTGTTCTCATTTCCCCATCTGTAGAATAGGAAAAAACTTGCTGCCCAAATGCTAAACTTGCTCTTGTGACAGTAGCTCAGTTGTTAAGATTTCTAAAGCATTCTGGAAATGTGCGTTCTGCATGCTAAGTATCATCCTGTCTAGCTGCCAGTTGTGCCTTGTTGCTAGGTGGCTTGGATTTGTTCAGGTTTGTACAGCCCTTAGAGGCATTGAACAGGATAAGTGTGATTCCCCCCAGTTTTTCAGCAGTATTTGCCCTGTGTGTCAGTGAGGTGATCGAATCTTCTTGTCGGGGCTTGATAAACTCTGCAATTTCTCTCTTTCTAGATGACTGATCCAGTCACGCTAAATGTGGGTGGACACATGTATACGACCTCCCTCACAACTCTAACGAGATATCCTGACTCAATGCTCGGGGCCATGTTCAGGGGAGACTTCCCCACTGCCAGGGACTCTCAGGGCAATTACTTTATTGACAGAGATGGACCACTTTTCCGTTATGTTCTTAACTTTTTAAGGACCTCAGAGCTCACTTTGCCACTGGACTTCAAGGAGTTTGACCTGCTCCGGAAGGAAGCGGACTTCTATCAGATTGAACCCTTAATTCAGTGTCTTAATGACCCCAAGCCGCTGTATCCCGTGGATACCTTTGAGGAGGTGGTGGAGCTGTCCAGCACCCGGAAGCTTTCCAAGTACTCCAACCCGGTGGCTGTGATCATCACGCAGCTCACCATCACGACAAAAGTCCATGCACTGCTGGAAGGCATTTCAAACCACTTCACCAAGTGGAATAAGCACATGATGGACACCAGGGACTGCCAGGTGTCCTTCACCTTTGGGCCATGTGATTACCACCAGGAAGTGTCGCTGCGAGTCCATCTGATGGAGTACATCACAAAGCAAGGCTTCACGATCAGGAACACCAGGGTCCATCACATGAGCGAGCGTGCCAATGAGAACACAGTGGAACATAACTGGACTTTCTGTAGACTGGCACGGAAAACAGATGACTGATTCTGACTCCACAGGAGCCACTTCAGTAATTAGCAACTTAATTGGACAGTGAACCCGAGAGAGTCTGGATTTTGACTAAAGCAACAATATGGGCTTTTTTATACGATTATTTATTGTTTATCAGTAAGGACTGGAGGAGTTTCATTCTCTAGCAGCTCTGTTCCTTTGTCCAGTTCAGAAAAAAAACCGTGCATGTGCCTGTTCAGTCAAGACACCTTTTTGTTTGAAAGAGGGAGTCTGAAGAATCAGTACAATAGGGTATTTTGTGTCATTAACACAATTCTCTGACTCGACTCAAAGTGCTAAAATTACCTCTTGTCTAAATGGTTTCTAATCCATCTAATGATATGACACTGGGAGCAAGAAACAAACAAGATTTTAAAATCTGCAGTTGGAGAGAGGCTGCTATTGTGTAGACTAGTTTCTAAATCAATAAACAGTATTGTAATATTCTAGGAAAACGAATCCCACCCTTTAAAAGTACTTGATAAGTACAGTTTCTTACAGTTATGACAACTGTTTCTTTCTATGCATATAAATCAAGCAACCAAATATTATCTGTAGCCATGGAAATATGATTACAAATATTTATATTGGATTCTAAATGCAAAATGTCCCTGTGGTAGAATTCATATTTTTAATGCCTGGTGCAATATTATTCCCAAGTGTAATGCCTGCCAGAAGAAGCTAATAAAAATGTGAAATACAGAATACTGTTTTGTATTTTCCTTTTGTCTTTTAGAACTCTCATACTTAAAAAAAAATAACAACCAACCAACCAAAAAACCCCCCACCCAAATTCTGGTTTTTTGTGCTGCAGAGTAGTTTGGGTGTTCTTGTAGAGCTCTGGTTTCTTCCTTTAATGATGTAATTTGTTCTTTTTTTATGTTAATCAGTTGATTCAAATTCAATTTATTCATTATAGACAAAGCTTGTGTTCTGAAAACTGCTTTAGATTGATAGAAAGATGGCAAATATTTGTACTGGCTAAAGGGGTAGGGATGGAGGGAACATAGAGCCTAAATATTTGTAGCTGCTAACAGAGTTGCCTGGTTTGTCAGCACTTTATGTAGTGACTTTATATATATAATTCTAACTGCAGAATGCTTTTTCTGGTGATGTTCAAGTCAAGGCATTCGAAGTCTGTGGCTTTATTCAATTTCATACAGACATTTCTACTTATCCTGGTCCCTTTATCATACTTATTAATAGAATTTCTGGTTATGTTCTAACTTGATTGCAGCTGGGAGTAAGGGAGTCCATAGCTGTTTCGTGGAGTGGATCCTGTTCTCCCATGAAGTTTTTGTCCCAAGTAGGTGGGAGCTTTCCATCTTGTAGCTGGCTCTAAAGGCCTGTCTCAGGGGGTATTTCTCTGTCATATTTTGTCTCTTCCTGTTCATACATTGCAGGTTTTTGACTTATGTAATAAGAGGCAGCAGTGAGAGCTTTATTCTTGCTATCAAGGAGGGAAGAGAAGCAGAACTGATGAAGCTCAGAAAAAGTTGTTTCTTTCTTGCAACACATGGTAAGAAATATCCGTGTTAACTGGCATTGAATTATCATCGTAAGATGTTCTTCGCAACACTTCATTTACAAGCAAATTAATGACTGGCCTGGACCAGCCTGCCCTTTCCATAATTATGAAGTATAATAATTAGAGAATCAGTATTCCAAATAATACACTTTATTGGAGCTCAAGATTTATAGAAAGACAGCATGAGCAGCTCTATTAATGGGAAGGTAAATTCTGCAGACTGGAGCTGGCATCAGCTGTCAGCATCTGCAGATGCTCCTGTCTGCATCTTCATTAGGCAGTAATATTCCAGTACTGAGCAAATCAAGAGCTATTATAATTGTCAAAACAGATGCACTTTCTAATATACTTTCTGATCGAAGAGAACAACTTGTTCCTAAAAACAAAAGATCACTATTTCACCATGGATTTTTCAGGAAAGTTGGTTGCTTTGGGTTTTTTGAAGGCACGCTATAGTTACAACACACTGAGAGAGGTGTGGTGGTGTTTTGATTTTTTTCTCAATCATCATATAATGGATTTAGAAAGAGAATAGGAAAGCCAAATGAGAGGGTTTTGATGCTGTCAAGACACATCAGGATAGAAAACAGAGAATCCTGGACCATTCCTGACTAGATTGTCTCACAGCAGCAGGTACCACTCAGCGCTGTTGGCATCTGTCTAATTGCAAACGGCTGGCTGAGAATCTTTAATACTTGTTGTAACTGCAAGTAAGCAACTGATTATTAATTCTGATTAGTCATTACTGATGCTTCATAAATGTACTGCTGCACAAAGAACAGGAGGAAATTCGTGCCCTTCACTTGGAACACGGTCTTCATAATTTTGATAGCGTGTTGTGCAGAAGTGGCTTCAAATACCTCTCGTAGGCTGGGCTCATCTGTTCAGAAAGATAATGTGGAAGGGAATTACTGGCAAATAAGAAGAGAAAGGCTATAATTTTTTTCTTAAGAACAATCTCTGAAATACATAAAGCTGCACTACTTAAAACAAACAAACAAACAAAAAAACCCCCAACAAACACCAGCTACTTCAACTATGTGCAAGATCTTTTTCCCTATAATGTGTGCTGTCCTTCATAACCAGCACACCACACTCACCCTAAAGGGGACAGCAAGCTATTTAACCTCAGAAAATATGCTTGGACTTGAATGTTTGCTGAAGGCAAATTTTGTGTTCAGCTGTGGAATTTCAAAGGGATACCAATTACCACAGTAAAAATCTCACTCGAGACCAGTTTTCAAGTAGAGCAATACATACTTACATCACACCGAATTTTACATTACTCTCCAGTGTGGATGAATTGTCCCCAAGTTTTGTACTAGTAAAAGTATCAGTGTATAGAAAATACCCTGCATTTAGTGCTGTTCCATAATATGTAAACCCTTTTATTTTAGCTTATTCTGTACAATATGATACAAATCAGTGATACAAAGAGGAGTTAAAACTCCTGTCTCTTATCTGTGTTGCTTTTGTTAGAAGAAAAGCAGTTTCTGCCCTGGCTGCTGTGGAAGTTGCCCAGCTGTAATTCATCCCTACCTGGTTGGTGGGTGACTTCTGAGCCCACTCGTAGAGCCGCTGGTAAACCTGCCCGTCGTAGCTGCCGAGTGCCGAGTTCAGGCTCTTGTCTGTGAAGTCAAAAGCATCCACCAGTGGCACAGCATCCTTCCTGCAGAGCACAGGAGGGACATTCCTGTTACTGAGAGGGTACTGCTTTGCAAGATGGGAAAATAAAGATAAACTTGGAAGTCAGTTTCCAAGATTTCTCCTGGAAAGCTTATGCCAGTTTTCCTCCTTGTCTTTATTGGGGCAGGGAGGGAAATCCTGCTTGTTCTGATTCCTCAGAGACATCTCCAGGTAATCCTGCCTTGGCAGGGAGATTGGACTACATGATCTCCAGATGTCCCTTTCAACCCTAATAATTTTGTGATTCTGTGATGTTCTACTAATGCCCTAAGTTGTCTGCACTGCTGAGTGGGTGTTTGCAGGGTCTTGTAATCACCTGGGCTCCATCCCTAATTCAGGACTCAATCTCATGTCAGATGTTTTCTCAGTAGTCTCTGCCAGTTAGTTAATTTGATTTTTGTTTCTTTGTTTTGTTTTTTATGCTGTATGTGTGTCTTATAAAATAGAATAAGGTTCCTGCTAGATTGATGTGAAGTTGTTTTGCTGATCTCCAACCTTCATCTACCTTTCAGTATTTTTGTTATCTCATCATGAACTGTTGAGCTCTTCTATTCTTGTCTGTAAGAGCAAAACAACCCTGACCCATCCAAGGGCCCATCTAGCCCAGGGGCCAGCCTGACAGCATGGAGAGCTGGAGCACAGGCAGCATCTCCTAAGCAGGAGATGGTTTCTTTTTCCTTATCCTCCCATCATCCTGGGTGTAGGAAGTTGTGCTGGCTGTATCTCACACCTGAGGTACCAGGATGCAAATTGGTTTGCTCAAATGTTGGCATTTCCATCTTCTAGTTCCTTTTGGGGAAGAGCTGGCTGAGGGTTTGGGAAAGGCTGGGTTTTTGCTACAGACCAGGAAGTGGTTATATCCTTTCTGCTAGCTGTAAATATGTAAATACTCCATGTTTGAATCCTGTTAATAAGGCGTGGACTAACACAGAAATTGCAATGAATTCCAAAGACAACCTGTTAGGCTTTTGAAAATGTTATGTTAAACTTATCACTTAATTCAGATTCTGCTATCTGTTCTGAAAAAACCCTTGTTGTTTGGCTCAGCCCTGTTCAGCCCTTGCTTATAGTGTGTTCTTGTTTCTCTCCAGGTGGCTTAGGTAGAATTTTACATACGGTAGCAACTCCTCTGCACCGTAAGTTAATATGTTCTAAGCAAACAGCAGTGAGTAGTGGAAGCTGAACCCTTTGTCAAAAAGCCTCTGAGTGTTGTGGTAAGTGAAAACCTTGAAGCAGAATTCACAGAGTTGGTGATAAATGGTGTCGAGCAGATGCATCTGAAGTAGCTGTAGGCAGGATTGTTTGGGTACCAGTTGCAGCTCAGCCATGGCAACAGAGTAGGCTGTATTAGCTGTGGCTTAAGCAGATTTTGCAATGTGTGATGGGTTGCTGTGGCTGCCTCCTGCCAGTGTGCTCTGACTACATATTTTCCTACTTTCACTGTACCGCAGATGGTAGAAAATGTTCATGACTTCTTCATTTATAATTTAAGATTTCATGTTACAGAACTTTAGAGATTGCAGAGGAGCTGGACACTTGGGCCTGTTTTGCCATGAAAACAAGCTCTGAGTAAATGTTTCAATCCATTTCTAGTGCTGCCAGGCAATGGAAATAAAAACTGGATGAGGTGAATTGTGTGTGGAGATGTTGCCATAGGTACAGCAGCACCCTTTTATATCTAGTACAGGGATGAACTGCATAGCTGTGTGTGTCCTGCCAAAGCAGCTCACCGAATGACAGCCAGGAGGTCCAGGTAGGATTCTGTCACCATGTCCATTTGAGCTGCAGATGTGTATCCATCATGCAAGAAGGCTCCTGTATTTGAGAAGATCCCATGTAGTGCAAAGAGGTCACAGAGATGTTTCATAATCTTCTGGATGCCAGCCTTGGTCTCAAGTTTTTCCACAGTTTCTGCAAAGTTTTTCACTGCAATGTAGTGGCAGTGAGCCTGGAAAACAAACACAATCAACAGTGAATGCACCTCAAACACTTTAGTAGGCCAAGTGACTCAAATGTTCTTGCAAAGAATATAAAACCTTTTCATTTCCCTGGCACTTCTCCAGTCTGTCCCCTTTGTTTTCTGGGTGACCAGGCCTTTTGCATTCAAGGCTTACAGCAGCAGCAGAAGACAGAATGTGTAAACAGTCAACACTGTGGTATTTGTAAACTCCAGAAAGCTGCTTCAGAAATCATGTAGTACTTATTCTAAAGAGTTCTCATGAATATCCCAAAGAGTTTATGTGAGGGAAACACATTGGAAAGTGCTTGTGTTGTAAGTGAATGTTGGTTGTACATCAACAGAGAAAACTTCTGTTGAAGAGCTTGAGCTCATGGTACTTGGGATCCGTGTCTATAAGTCTTCAGCTCTGGAAACACCATTGTCACAGAAGAAAAACCAAATTTAGTTCCCACTTTTGTGGTTTTAAACTGGTAATTTTGGGGTCACACACCTGTAGAGTGTCTGACCCAGAAATGACAGATATATTAGCAGAGGTGCAGAGGAGATGAGTTAGGCTGACCCCACCTGTCTGTGGGGTGACTCTTGCTGTGTTGACACTGCTGTGGGTGGTTGGTGGTGCTGGGATCTGTGTGGGTTCACTCCCCCACTGCACAATTCCCTTCCAGCTGTAGGTGTAAGAACAGCACACCTGCACTGCAGCTTCTCCTGCTGGCATAGTGAAGCAGCAGAGGTGGAGACCAGTGTGGACTGCAGAATGTTCCTGAGAAGCTGAGTGGCCCTGAGTGGCCACTCCAGCAATTAACCTGTGTGGAGTCTGCCCAGTGTCTGAGCCACAGCTCAGGTGTCAGTTCATAGAGATGCCGTGCCAGATGTGTGGATGAATCTCCAGGGAAGGTATGGAATAAGAAGTAAATACAGAAGTATTTATGAAGTATAAATAAAGAAGTAAATACTGCCCAAGAAGGCAGCAGTATATCAAAATTTTAAAGTTATGGTGCAAACTCAAGGGGTTTGGATGTTTGGGTGACTTTTCCTGTCCCTGAAATATTTAAGAAACTTGGGGGGCCCAGATCCCATTTTTTGAAGAGTGTAGCAGCAGCACTGATGGTACCACAGCCAGCCCTCTGCTTATGTTAGGTTTTTTAGAAATAGTTAATGATGTTAAAATAAGTGGATCTGTTTCAAAATGGAGGGAGGGAGGGAGGGAGGGAGGGAGGGAGGAAGGAAGGAAGGAAGGAAGGAAGGAAGGAAGGAAGGAAGGAAG
>VZUI01059129.1:0-21809 GCA_013401135.1 Cettia cetti
GACACAGAGGGACAGAGCACTGCCCAGCACAGAGGGACAGGAGGGACAGGGGACAGGGCACTGCCCAGCACAGAGGGACACAGAGGGACAGAGCACTGCCCAGCACAGAAGGACAGGAGGGACACAGAGGGACAGAGCACTGCCCAGCACAGAGGGACAGGAGGGACAGGGGACAGGGCACTGCCCAGCACAGAGGGACACAGAGGGACAGAGCACTGCCCAGCACAGAAGGACAGGAGGGACACAGAGGGACAGAGCACTGCCCAGCACAGAGGGACAGGAGGGACAGGGGACAGGGCACTGCCCAGCACAGAGGGTCAGGGCACTGCCCAGTGTTTGTCTTCACCATGGCAGGGGTGTGTGCAGGGCTGGGAATGTGACTTGCTGGTCCCTGGGATGGGGAGGCAGGAGGTGAGGGAAGCTCAGTGCCCACTTGGCTGGTGAGGCTGACAGCATGAAGCTCCTCCACCAAATTCCTGGAGAGAGGAGAAGGGTGAGACCTCCATGAGAGGAGGAGGCAGCACAGCCACCCAGGTGTTTGAAGAACCCAAATGCTTTGCAGCAGCCCTGGTGCCTCTGTCCTCCCTGCCCAGAGCTGCAGAGCTCAGCCCCACACCATTTCTGTGTCTAATGCCAGCCTAGGAGGGCACAGAGGGGCTCCACTCCCAGGGCCATGCTGAGCAGGACAACTCACAGCTACTGGGTGTCTCTGTGCCCTGGGCTCCCTCCTCATACCTGGAAAACAATTTTATAAGGAAACTGGAGCCTTGCAAAGTAATTCTAAAAGAATAGCAGATTTTTCTTTTTGGCTTTTCTTAGCTTTCCTTTTTTTTTTTTTCTTTGAGATACTATAGAAAATTAAAAACATGATTGAATTTGTGCATGCCTTTATTTATTGTGCTGAGGATGATGGGCACAGATTTCCCTAAGCCAAAAAGCCCCCTCCCTCCTCCTTCCCCAGCCTTAGTAATCAGCTTCCTTGTGCTCCAGCCCACGCTAGACTATTTTCCTCTGTCAAATCCTCCATCATTGGTTAAATTACCTAGGTGTGTGTTGGCTTTATCTTTTTTTGGTGAAATTGTACAATCTTTCAAGTCTACTTTGTCCGAGTCCCTGTCATCCTCTTAGGTTTTTGTACACCCTGTTTCTCTGCCGGCTGATTTTGTAAAAGGTCTGATTCCAACAAGTTGCTGCTCTCAGGGCTGAAGTCTGTTCTCCAGTGCCCATGACAATCCATGTGTTCACCAAGAGCTTCGAAGCTCCAGCAAGCTGCAGCCGTCTGGCCTCCATTGCACAGGGTTGTTAATTTTTCCCTTCCAGCCTCTCTTTCTCAGCCGTTCCCCTTCCACATTTTGCTCCCTGCGTTCAGTGCACTGCCTGCACACCTTTCAAGCCACCATCCTGTTGAGGAGCTATCTGGCACAGACCCTGCTTTGCCACCGGGGCGTCCCCTCCCACACACCCCCGGCAGCTGCCTTGCCAAATGTGAGGACGCGCTTCACTCAGAGCCTGTCGTGTGAGCCACTTTTAATCTCGCATGCTCTTTCCTTTTGGCTCCCCACAGAGATCACAGGACCCTGGTTAATCCAGCTCCCTGTCGGTGTAGGGCTGAGTCATAGGAGGTTTTTCTGTTGCTACATCTAATAACGCTTTGCTACTGGGAGCAGAACATCAACCAGCTTGGCTGGGAGTCGGCACTGTCACCCAGCAGCTTCCCTTGTCTGCAAGTTGTTTTGATTCTTTTCTTAGACTTCTCCCTCTCTGTGTCTTTCTCTCTAAAACATTAATTTCCTCTAATTAGAGCTTCCTTAACAATTCTTTTTTTCCCCCCTCTCCTCAGTTAATTTCCTCTAATTAGAACCTCCTTAATAATTCTTTTGCTAAATCAATTTCCTCAGTTAGAACCGCCCGCCACAATTTCTTTCCTCCCTTTCAAGAGCTGTCGGAGTAGCTAAGCAAATTATGCTTCTGAGTAACCTTTATCTCTTACTTGGTATTTTAAAAGAACTGTAACAGGTTAGACAGGCACAATTTCCCCTTTCAGAGCTCTGCTGGTCTGACCCCATTAGGTTATACTTAGCTGAATGTTGTACTATTGTATACTTAATAAGATGCTCTAGCTGTTCATCAGGAACCCAGGTAAGGCTGCATTTGTGAATGAATTAAACATGACACTTCATTATTCAGATCAGATTTAACAGTGTCAAAATCCGTCTTTAAACCAGATCAAATTGCTCTCCAAGAATATGTAAAAAAACTCCTGCCCCTGTTAGCTGTCCTGTGAGCCTTTCCCAACTTTTCCTCTGCAGCCATGCCAGCTTTCTTCTTCTGACAAGCCTTTTAAGTTCTAATTTTTTTTCTAAAACATGCTGGTTTTAAAAAAAGATCTTTTCTGTTTCTAATTTACACAGTAAGTAACTATTAACAGCCCACTGCTTTTCACAATCATGCTGTGGGCCACATCAGCAGCTGGTGTAAATGGGGAGGCAGCCAGTTGACACATTATAGACCTTGGCCCTGAGTTTCCTCTTCTTCATTATGCAGTTTCTTCCCAGCTGAAACTGTAATGCTTTTCTCCATCTCTTTAAGATGGGACCATCTCACTACGTTTGTCCTTCTTAAAATCCATCAAGGACAACTCACTCCATTTCCTGATTTTGTGAGGAAACAAGCCAAGTGATGATGGCAACGGGGAGGGGTCATCCAGTTAGAGCCAAAACTCTTGTTTTATGCAATTATGAGAGAAATAAAGAAGGGAACACATCTGAGCTGCACTGGTAGCTGTGTGTTCCCTTTCCTATACCCCTTCCCCAGGTTGGCACGGACTACCCAGCACAGATCTGATGGCATCAACGAGTGTCACTGCGTGGGACAGCACTGCCCCTCTGTGATCACAGCCCATGTGACACAGGCCAAAGAAAACTCCCTCACAACAGCCTCAGAAGGTTTCTTCTGGCCTTTCCCACAAGGACTTCCTCCCCTTTTGGCTATGCCCAACTGCAGAGCCTGCTCCAAATCCTGGTCACCCTGCAGAAATGTCACCGTGGGCCCTGAGGAGTCTGCTCCAGTAAGGCAGGAGGGCCCTTGCAGCTTGTGAAGTGCTTTTCATCAGCGTCTGATGGGAGCCAGCAGTGCCTCGGTGGGTGGGTGTCCTGGAGTGATCCGTGAGGAATGCTTCATAGATGCTCTGCGGGGAGCTGGGGGAGGCTTGCAGCGACTCCGTCCTCGTCAGTGCCACCATCAGATGTCTGGGCAGGCCCAGAGTGTTTCAGCCAAGTCCAGCTTCTGTGGGAAAGCTGCACTGCTTTTCCTTTTCCACATTATCTCCTTATGAGCTCTCTGAGCTTCTATCACCCACCAAGGGCGTGGAAGCACCACCTCTGCTCTGGTGGAAGTGGTGCAGAAGTCGTGAGCCGTATTTTATTTCCTTTGCAGTCCTAATAACTATGCAGAAAACTCCATTTGCCTTGGAGTTTGCCTTTCAACTCCCTTGAAATTTTGGAGTAGGGTTGGATGGAAAAATGAAATGCATTACGGTTTTTGTTTTTGACAAAATCCCTAATGCTTGAGATGGGAATAGGATGTTTTTGGGTAATCTTACAAGGAGTACAATGCTGGTGGTGTTGGAGAGAGGGTTGTCTGGGGAAGGGTAGATTTTCTAAAAAGATATGTTAGAAGGCTAAAAAAAAAGCTGTTTGGTTCTTCTCAGAAGAGATGAGAGAGCAGGAAGAGGGAATCACCAGAGGGGTTGCTCAGACCGACAGCTGACTACAACAGGAGAGATGCTGTTCTCTGTGCTCCTCGAGAAGCCCCTCCTGCTGGTGCCCAGTCCATCCCAGCTGAGGAGGAAGGAGGGCTAGAGATAGAGATAGGCAATCCAGTAGACGATGTTGAAGAGCAGGAAGGCGGTGGGGAAGAAGACCCGGGAGTAGGAGTCCAGGCGGGATATGTGGATGCGGATCCTCCCCTCCCGCCACATCCCCGTCTGGCAGTCCTCGATGCAGCAGAAGAACCTCTCACACTCCTTTCCCTCCAGGCACGGGGAGCCAGGCTCATCATCCTCATCCTCCTCCATCTCCGGGGGCCAGTGCATGATGTGGTTGATGTTGATGGTGGTGAAGGTTGGCATCACCTGTGCACCGGCGGGTGGCTGCGAGGGGAGACACAGGCGGGTTAAAAGGCAACAAATCCCCTCCCAGCTGGCAATAGATCAGATCACCATGGGTGCAGTTCAATGGAGAGGGATGACTGATCATCCCCAGTCTCTGCACCTGGCTGTGAATCACCACATTTGATTAGTGGGGGAACTGGCAGCTCCCTGCATGACTGTGAGTGTTCTTCCTGGCACCCCAGGGCACAGCCCTACTCAGCAAAGGTCTGATTGCACTGATTCCCCATCTGTGCCAATAACAGTCAGTGCAGAAACGTGACCTGTTCGATCTGTTCTGGCCTCTTCCCTCATTTCTGGCCTCTTCGCTCATTTCCCCGAGCTCAGCTGTCTCTGAAGACACAGCACACAGCCCAGATGTGACTGCTGCTGGCTGCCAGTTACTGGAGAAAAGCTGGGGGAAGGCTGTGTGCCTCTTGGCCCATCACAAGCCTCATGGAAGAGCTCTGCCCACCCTGGGATATCAGGGTGGGGGGACATGGGGCACGTGCTGAGAAATGAGCCTGGCCCAGAAGAGATTTGTCTTTTTCTGTTTCTGTTCTGTTCAGACACCTCTTTCATTTCATGTGTCAGAAGTACCTGCCACAAGCTCGGGCAGGTCTCATGACAGAGGATGAGGATGAAGAGAATTCTGACCACCATGAGTTCACTATCCCCTCACTCACAAAAAATGTCAGTCTCTGCATCTCTGTGACCTAAGATACCTCTGTAACCCAGAGATCAAACTGATACACGTGTCTTAAAGTGGCATTTACATTCAGTCATGTGAGTCATTCTAAACCGTGCTGATAAGCTCTCCAGCAATTCTGAGGAGAGCACAGGGTGCCTGGCTCTGACAGGGGCTGCCTTGCTTTAAGGGAGTCTCAGCTGCTTTTTCTGGCTGTGTCTCACCTCTCAGACCCAGCACCCAGCGGTGTGGGGATGAACTCAGTGTGGGTCAGGCCCTAACCCACATCAGCAGTTCCCGACGCAGGCTCAGGAAGGATATTTTTGAACAGCTGGGGGTTGTAGCAGCACCCACCTCTGCTGGCCCTGTGACCTACCAGCCGGGCTCTCCTGTGGCTGTGCTCCAGTGGTTTCTTGTTTCCCACCAGGTAGTTGAGCGTGGCGTACTCCATGAGGGCGGCGAAGACGAAGATGAAGCACACAGAGACAAAGAGGTCCATGGCTGTGATGTAGGAGACACGGGGCAGGTGCTTGCGGGAGATGGTGCTCAGGGTGGTCATGGTGAGCACAGTGGTGATACCTGAGAGGGAAAACAGCTGGATTAAGCACTGGCAAGGAGCACTTCTGTCTTCTACACCCCAAAAACTGCCCCATTTCCCCTCTGCTCTGGTTGGCTGGTCCCATTTTGCTCTGCTCAGCCAGACTCTGGTCTTGAGGAACCCTCTGACGATGCTCCGTGAAAAAGAATGATGTTCAAAACTCAGCTATCACACAGGCTATCAATGTGGACTGGAAAATGAGCTGGAAACTCAGACTCTGCATGAGGCTGGGTTGCTCATACAGGGCTTGCCCTCACCTCCTGTTCTCCATGTGCCTCAGCACATCTTCTAGAAGGATCTGTTCCAGGACATTCCCAGGCACACAGGGCAGGCTGACAGTCTGTAGTTCCTGGGGTCCT
Source organism: Cettia cetti (assembly GCA_013401135.1). Lineage (NCBI taxonomy): Eukaryota > Metazoa > Chordata > Aves > Passeriformes > Sylviidae > Cettia > Cettia cetti. The sequence continues at coordinate 5,793 of VZUI01059129.1, forward strand.
CCTTTCTACCCTTTGAAAAAATGGGTGCAATATTTCCCCTTTTCTGGTTGCTACCATGGCTTTTCATGGAGAGTGGCTTGGAAACCACATCAGCCATGCTCTGGGATCTATTCCTCAGGTCCCATAGACTTATGGATGCTCAGGTTCCTCAGGTGGGCTCAAAGCTGATCTTCTCTTGCAGTGAGAGGGACTCTGCTGCTCCAGTCCCTGTCTTGCAGTCCATCCACTCTGGAGTGTGGGGAGAGAGGCTGCCAGTGAAGACTGAGGCAAAAAAGTACCTCAGCCTCCTTCTCATCCATTTTTACCAGGTTTTTCCAGCTTTGGCATTCCCTTTCTGGCTGACAAACCTGGAGAAACCCCTGTTGGTATCCTCTGCATCCCTAACCCCATCCCTACACAACTGGGCAGTGTCCCTGTTCTCCTCCCAGGATACCTGTCCTTGCTTCCACTGCCTGTGCATTTCCTTCTCACCCTTTACTCTGACCAGAAGCTCTTGACACATCCATACTGGTCTCTTGCCTTCCTTTCCTGATTTCTTACACCTGGGGGATTGAGAGCCCTTGTGCTCTCTGGAAAATGTCCTGGAAAATCTGCCAGTGCTGTTGTGCTCCCTGGTCATCAGGCTGCCCTGCAGCAGATAACAATCACAAGGTTCCCTTTATTGCCCTGGTCTGATTCCTACCCATAAATTTTCAATCTGCTCCTGGCTATTCATCAGAGACAGCTCTTCACAATCTATCCATGCCTTGATGCAGAGGGCAAGTCTGTAGGGGGTGATAAGGAATTTCTTTTGACATGAGTGGGGCTTGGAATTGTTTTTGCAGAAGCAGCAATGCTCACGTTTCTGCTTGCAGAGATGAAATGTCAGGAGCCAACAAAGGATCAGCTACAGGAGTTGGTATTGTGCTCTTATCCACTGACTTTCAGGATGTGGGGAAGAAGCAGTAGGTCCACCTGTTTCCCCTTCTCTAGCATCCACCTAAACCCACCTGCCACCCTTTCCTGAGGTCACCTCAGTGGCTCTGGGGACGAGCATGGCAAAAGATTTTCATGTTTTCCTGCCATACTTGCATTAGCAGATGTGATGTGACTTCCCATGTTTTTGAAGTGCCAGTGGAACTGGTCCAGTTTACATCTCCCTAATGCAGGCTGGCAGGCCTGAAATGTGCTGGGGATCATTTGTATGAAGTACAACAGGGGCTGTGCAGAGAATACATCATTCTTCATGAGCTGCAGTCCCTTCCCACAGAGAGGGGCCCCTCTCCTGGGAAAACCTGCCTTTGTTTTTTTTGAGACAGTCACTAGAGCCGTGCACATTTTCCTCTTGCTGTTCATTCCTTTACCAGCAACAGACTGTGGCACACCCTCACCTTCATTGGAAATGACACCCTCTTCCTCCTCCTCTCTCCATGAGCACCAGACTAATTAATTTTGAGAGGGAGGTGGGGAGACATGGCCATCACGGATGGGCTCTGAATAGCTGATGTCCCCTCCTCTCCTCTCCATGCCCACAGAGACCTGCAGCAGGGCTGGGAATGCTGCCTCCAATTAAAGGCAAAGTCAGCAGGGCTGATAGGAAGGACAGCACAGGGAATCACAGCTTGCTGCAAAATGCAGATACAGCCAAAGTGTATTAAAGACTCAAGAAGATCTCCCCAGCACCTATCAGAGCAGCATTCAATCAACAGAAGCCTTTCTCCTGCCCCAAGGAGCCACTGCAGTTTGCTGAGAAAATCTAAACAATAGGCAGAGCTGCTGTCACTCTCAGGGTCCTGTGGGGTGACTGACAGGAAAAGGTTGCACCTGCAGGGCTTCCAGCTCCTGCCAGAGCCTGGGGCTCTGTGGGTGCAGCCAGGCAGCTCTGCCCATTAACCCTACAACCTTCCTGTCGGCAGCCCTACACAGAAGCCTTGAAAAGTTGTGAGGAAATGTGGGAAATGTGCATGGAGAGGAGTCCTTTGGGCAGCACTGCAATGCCCTGCCTCTCCCTTCTGGTGCATGAGAATATCCCATTGCCAGCTTGGAAAAGGTTGTGCTTGGGCTTTGGATGAAGCCATGAGAGTGAGATGCTCTCCTGAGATAACCCAGCAGCCCAAGCCAGCACAGCTGGAGATTTGGTTGAGCTGTGGAGTGTTACACACAGGAAGCTGAAGCAGTGGAATATTCTCTGGTAAGCTCAAAAATGCCAGAAAATGGCAAAGTGCTTCAGGGGATTTTGTAACCCAACACTGCCAGTCTGCTTGCCTGGCAGAATTTGACAAGAATCAGACATGCATCATCCTGTCTCTTACCCAGAGATGTCCTGGCTGGTGTAGAGTCTCTCTTGATCCAGAAGGAAACCCAGGAAAGAACAACAGTCAGGATGCAGGGAATGTAGGTCTGAATGGCAAAGTAACCCATACGTCTGCTCAGGTCAAAAGAAACTGTCATCACCATGTACTCCCCTAGGAGAAAGCAACAGAGACATTGGAATTGTAACATGGGGCTTCCTAAAGCAGGAAAACCAGCCAAGTTTCAGAATTTGGAGTTTCTGGTGAGGCTTTCTCGTTGTTTGAAGTGCCTGTCCATCTGGTTTTGTCGCTGCCCACATCGTTAACTTCACGTGGCTGGCTGAGCAGGTTTGGTGACTCGCTGGTTTTGTGGCTAGTGGATTCTGTGGCTACCTGGCTGGCTCTGTAGCTGTCCTGCTTGATGTCTTTGTGACTAATTGAAGAGCTGACTTTGTGGTTGCCCAGCTGGCTGTTTGCCTGGCTGTCCATATGGCCACCAGGCTGCATTTGTACTGGCCTGACCGAGGACACTGAAAAGCACACAGTTGGGAAAAGTTTCAGGGGAGGAACTGCAGACAGCACTTATCTTCAGCTGATTGCTGCAAGAGTTTCTTTTCTGTAGAAGCTCTTTGGCTGTAACAGGCTGCATGGCCTGGCTTGCTAACGAACTCCCTGAGCTGTGACAAAGGAGGTGTCCTTCAATCACTTCCACTGCGAGTCCGGCGCTGCCTCTGGAAAAGGCATGTGGTGCTGTGCAGCCTAATTGCTCATTTGGCAACTTACACTGGTGGTTCTTTCTTTTTTCAGGGGCTCACAGTGAGTATTGGAAGAAAGCCACCTGACAGCTCTGGGGTTAAGATGGAGCTTGCAAGCAATTACCAAAAAAAGAGAATTACAAACATCAGAGGGCCACTGGTGCATTGGAGACACTTTCACTTCTTGTCCCAATTTGTGCTGCCTTTCTATGCTTTTCTATCTGCCACTGTTGAGAGCAGCAGCTTTCTGCAGAGTGGGAGAAGCACTGCTCCTTGCTGTTTCAGAGGGCTTAAAAAGATGAGCTCACCCCACCTTCAGGAATCCAGAGGCTTTCCTCAGTTGTCTGTGGGAAGGAAAGGGGATGTGAGCTATTATGAGGAGGAGGAGGAGCTGAAGGGCTTCCATTATTTAGTTTCTTCACACATGCAGCCTTGTCCCTGTTTCTTAAAGCACAGTTTAGGTGTTCATCAGCCTGACACGAGTTTACAGAAGGAAAGATTGAAACCTGCAAGTTCTGATTTCTCCACTCCCATTCCAACCATAACCATCACCCAGAGATTGCACAGCGTGCACACACTGCAACAAGAGGGGATTTAAGTTCCCTCTCCTCTCCCTCCTGACCCTTCAGTTAGGGACAGCTCCATTCACACAGCACTGTCACCCCACAGTTCACAGATGCCAGTGCTTCTGGCCTCTCCTTGCTCCATCTCCCCCTCTCCCTTCATCCCCATCCCTTCTGCTCCCTCCAGACAAGGTCCAGCGCTTCACTTTCAGCTTTTTTTCTGACCCACTCCTCTGCCTCCCACCAGTTCTCCAGCACAGTGGTGGGCTGCCTCCCTCTGCCTCACCTGCCCCAGTCCTGAGGACCTCAGAGGTGTTCCTCAGCCCCGTGAAGTCGAACTGGTAGAGCCTCCAGGTGCGCTGGTCGGAGACCTCGATGGAGTAGCGTCTCCAGCGATAGACGATCTCCTCCCGAGGGTATCCATCTGGGAAAACAGCCACACACATCAGTGCTAGGGTGTGCCCTGTGCCCCCACCTCGGGCCTGACTGCAAAAGCACTGGCATCTCCCCAGAGCTGTTCTGCAAACAGCAAACCCTCCAGGGAGCCATTTCTGGTGCCTTTTGTTTCTATTCCCTGAGGCTTTCCCACACAGGATGGGAGTAGGGGCTGCCTCTCCCCTCCTGGGTTGGAGTAGGGGCTGCATCTCCCCTCCTGGGTTGGAGTAGGGGCTGCATCTCTCCTTGTTGGCTGCTTCAGATCCTGGGGATGGGGATGGCGCTGCCAGAAGGAAAGCACTGCCAGAAACAGAGCCTTTCTAAGGACTGCACTGCTGGGAATGAGACCTGGGTTGGTCCTAGAGGACTCTGCTCGTTTGAGGAACAACTTCTTAGAGGGTGGCAGAGCAATGGAACAGCGTGCCCAGGGAGGTTGTAGAGCCTCCCTCCCATGATTCTGAAGGCAAAACTCTGGACTCAAAGCCTCACCTGGCTGCATTCCTGTGTAACCTGCTCTAGGTGACTCTGCCTGTCAGTGGGACTGTTCTAGATGATCCCCAAAGGCCCCTTCCAGCCCCGGCTGTTCTGTGATTCTGTGACTCCACCAGCCTGAAATCTGTAAGGGTTTTAGCTCGTGGGGCAGCTGGCACCTCATGAGTGCCATCCCAGGCATGAGTACTCCAGGAATACAAAGCTGCCAGCATGGTTCTGGCTGCTCTGGGTGCTCCCTGTCCCTGTTTCCCTGGGAGCTGATCTATGGAAAAGAAGGGGTGCACTCTCCATGGAGAAGAAAACCTGGCCCTGCAGGCTGCAGCACAGCTTCTCCTGCCTCTGGCTTTCCTGATAAAGAAACAAGCTGCTGTGAAGCAGGGACCTAGGAGAAAGTCCCTCAGAGGAGAACGGAGTAAGAGCTTGGCAGCTAACTAACAGTGTGTTTCTAATTATCAAGCGTGTATGGCATGCACCATTAATTAGCAAAGAACGAGGGTGGTGGGAGATGAAGGGATGAGATTTCCTTAGCATGCTGCCTCCTTCTGAAGCACCTCAGAGCTCTCAGCTCCATCTCTTCAGTGGCAGGGGAGGCAGGAGAACCCGAGCTCAGATGATTAAATCAGATTTCCCACCCACGCACGAGGACAGAGATCTCTTGGTGCAGAAAGGAGCCCTGCAAAATTACCAGAGGAGATGTGATAACATCAGAAGCCCTCTCTGCTGAAGAGTCTGGATGAGCAGTGACTGAGAGGGGAGCTCTGAGTAACCCTCCTTTGTAGCAGAACATTCCCAGACCTCACTCAGAGAGTGGGAGAAGGGGGAAGAGCAAGGCAGGATGGGTGATGTCCACCAGAATATATCCATGTTCTGTCTGGAGTGACCAGCTGGTCAGTGAAATAATCTCCTCCAACCATCCATCCAAGTTAAGGAAAACCTCAGAGATGTTGTGAATCTGTCCCTGGTGACCTCTGCTAGTCCAGAAGTGGGAGGATGCTTCAGGCCATGAAGGGTAATGGCTCAGGAAGGGTGCCACAGAAATCAGGTGAAAAAATGTAGCTAAAAGGGAGGATGGTTTCCCCAGGAAAGAGTTACTCCACTGAGGCGTCTCTGCTCACCTTCTAAAGTTGTCTTTAAAATATATATACTCACAACTGGAAAAAACCAAAGGGCAGGAGTGAGTGTCCATTGGGAAATTCTGCAGCTGGAGCAGACATTCAGCCTCGATTGTCAGCCTGAGACACACACAGAGAGAAAGAGATTTGGAGCTGGTGAAGTTGGTTTGATTCCAACACCTAAGTGTGACAGAGGCATTCTCACTTCCTTGAGAACTAATTTGCTGAAGCTCAGTCTGTTTGCAGGAACATTCCAACCAAAAATATATGTTTGGTTATTTTCAAGGTGAGGAAAAACATCTAAGTTTCACCTTCAAAAAGCCCTTCTGTTTAGTCAACTTTTCAGACTCATTTATGGAAGTGAGAAGTTACAGGAGCAAAGAGCCAAACGTTTAACAACAGAATAAAACAGCTGGACTGACCAAGACAACACTTTAAAGGACTTTAGTTTAGGGAACCTCTTGTCCATGTCTTTGTTCCCTCCCCTCAGCGGAGCCTGCTGGATGTACCTGAGCGTGTAGAGCACTTTTCCATCATTCCAGATGCGGAGGAGCTGGTTGGGGGTGGTTATCCAGTGGGAGTCAGCCCGTTTGGAGTTCCTGAAGAAGGTGTCTGGGATCCAGATGCGGCTCACCATGTTGGTGTTCAGCGTCAGCGCCTTCAGGGTGCTGTTGAACCGCAGGCGCCGGTCGTACCACGTCTGAGCAAAGAAGATGTCAATGGTGTATTCCTGGGAAAAAACGAGGCAAAATGGGATTGTGGAGACCCTCCAACCCCTCAGGGGAATTCCCAGGGTACTCCCCTGGAAAGATACACCTTAGAGTTTCCACCTGAATGAAGGAAAACGCTTCCCCAACGGTGCCTTGCAGCACTGTGACCCACCCCGGTTTGCTTTCCCCAAATGTCCCCAGCTGTAGTGGTTCCTCCTTTCCCTGTTTCCCCATTGGTTGTGGCATCCCTGGTGGCCAGCCCTGTCTTCCCTACAGGTCACTGCCCTTTGCCCTGCCCTTGTACTGCCCCCGTGCCCTCAGACCATTGGTCCCTGACCCCACACTTAAGCACAGCACATGGCAGAGACTTTGTTCCTGATTTTCCTTTGGTGCCAGGAATAAACCTCACTGGAACTGATCATACAAAGGCCCTTCTTGCCTCTTCTTGCTGGGCTTAGCCATGGTGTGTGTGATGTGTGGGCTTGATTGCTTTTCCTAAATTCCCCCCAAGCAGCTTTTCCACAGGAGATCTTACTGGGATATTGGTAGCAGCTCCACCATCTAAAAACCACACTGCTGCATGGGATATTCTGAGAGGGATCCAGGCCAAGCAGAACCTGCTCCTCTGCAGGCACTCACAGCCAGAACATTTATTATCTGTCTGGGAGAAGGTGTTGGTGCCCACTGACACCCTTCCAGGCTCACCACTAGCTCACATCCAGGACATCCATGGCACACTTGGGAAGAGCCAAAGACTCTTGTGTTCACTGGTGAGCTGAGCCTGGCTCTTGCCTGGAAACCACAGAAACAAGACCTTGGGCCTCCTCTTGGATTGATTCCTCCTCAATACCCCTTTTAAGCACAGGCAGGAAGAGGCAGTGTGGACACTGGCTGAGTCCAGCCCTAGGTTCAGCTACACCTTTCAATCACAGGCAGGGAAAGCTGCTCACCAGCTTAGCTGAGAAGGCAAGCAGACAGCTCCTTCTGTTATTTACTGGGGTACAGCCCAGCCCTGTCCCACACACCTAATTTGTACAGAGAGCAACAGTAGGGCTGTGCATAAATCTGGTGACAATCCACCCCTTGCTACAGGACTTACACTGCAAAGGGTTCCTATGAAAACCCAGAGCACTCTGGGTCCTTGGGCAGATACCCCTTGCTGGAGATTAGAAAAGAAAGCTGAAGCTGCCAGCCCTGGGTGCAACGAGTTGAAAATCCTGAGTCTTTTGCTGAGAGAAAAGAGATTTTCCACCATAATAAGGACCTTCAGTTTTGGTAAGAGAGTGTGTCCTAGCTCCTGGATAACTGGCAGCTCTGGGAGGCAGCTCCTGCCTGGATTGGACTGGCAGTAGCCCACACCATTAGCCCACCACTCTGCTGCTCGCTGCTGCAAGACAATTTGCTGCTGAGAAGGTGCTAATTAATGCCATGCAGGAACAAGTCTGGCACTCTGCAGCTGCCTGAACCAGACCCCAGATCCAGTTCCACCAGAGCACAGTCAGTCACCTGCTCCTGATGGCTGCAGACGTGACCTCTGGTCCTTTCCCTCCTGTTGAACCTGCATGACCCCCACTGCCTCCCTCTTTTGTGTGCAGAGATGAAGAAAGTCTGACTTTGCCATGCCTCCCTCTCATTCTCCTCCTCCCCGTATTGATTTATCTCGGTGGAATTTTTATGACTGCAGCACATCCTCCCCGCGCTGCCCTCGCTGCTGGCTCGGAGCGGGCTCCTCCAGCCGTGCTGCTAAAATAGCTGCAGCCTCCCTCGGACAGCGTGTCCTGCCGGGGAGGGCAGGGCAGGGCAGGGCAGGGCACGGGCCCCACTTCATCCTCCTCGCCCCTGCTCCCCTGGCAGCCAGCAGAGAGGAGTGATGGGTCCCAGCACGTTCCCTGCATGGGAATGAGGTGGTGAGGGAAGAGATTTTGCCATCGGGCAGCAGAGTCGCTCTCTGGGAGGATGGTTCACCCTGGTTAGACCATCCATTCACCCTGGGGATGAGCAAAGGTGACAGGGACAGGGTGCTAAAGGATGTCTCAGTGGGGAGAATGGGGACAGGTGCAGCACGTTCAGAGGGGTGGCTTTGCCTCTACAGTTCCTTCAAAACAGATGTGAGCAGACACAGCAGCAGCCCTCAGAGGCAAGAGCACAGGCATGGCCCCTGCCCACACCCAGGGGGCTGGGAGAGCCCAAATCAGCACCTGAACCTGCTGGATCACACTGGGTACCCCTTGGATATAGGGTATGTGCTGATGGAGACGTGTAAAAATGTGAAATAAAAGTAGCACTGGCACAGCATTGGGGCCAAAATAGCAGAATATTTGACATATTCTCCCCATCACTGCACACCCCGTTTGAGTTCATATGAGTTTACATAGCTCCTCCTAAGTAATATCTCTGGTGTAGGAGAAAGCAATCAAAAATGCAGTGATAAATTCATGTTAGATGTCACTACCAGTGTTTAACTCTCAACTGGAGTCGCTGGTGACATCTCACTTCTGGGCTGGCTGCTCAGTTATGTCCTGCTGTAAAGTTCAGCATTCAAGTCTGGGGTAATCAATGCCAGCACTCTGGAGGAGTGGAGGGTCAGCTGTCCCAGGGGCTTAGCATTTGTTGTCAAGCCCAGATTTTCAGGAGGGATCAGCATTAAAGATCTCCTCTTGTGCCATTCATAGCCAGCCTTTGCAAAAGGTGTGGTGCACAAGTCATTCAGCTCCTCTGAAAAATCCGAGCTGTTATTGTCACTGTCCTGTGGTTTGATCTAATTTCAGTGGCTATTATTAGCACAGCTATTCACGAGGCAGAACTTAGTAGCAGAGCTGGCTCCCTTGCCTCTCTGTAGGGAGCCCATTGGGAAATTTTGGCATTTACAAATGTATTTTCTTTCAGAATTATCTGAGGCAAGATTTATACAAAAGTGCTCTGGCCTTTGGGAAGACTTTTACCCTTCCCACTTCCTCCCCCACGCTGCTGAGTGAGTGAGCAGCTGTGAGGCTGAGCTGCCAACTGGGGTTAAACCACAACAGCTCCTGGAGAACTCAGCACCTGTTCCCATCAGGAATCCCCACTCTGGTGCTGAGGAACCTTGCATGGCTGGGGTTCTGCACTGATCAGCTGTGGGATGGTGCTCAGCCCCTTCCCTGGCATTATTGAGATCCCTCTTAGCTGTAGGCATCTGCCAAGGTGACTAAAACAGGAGGAGTTTGACCATGGGTTTCCTACAGCCCTTAGAAGGGAGTAGGGACTTCTGGAGGGAAGCAGTCCAGGTTGTCCTCTGGAAATCTCTCTTACTCTTCCTGACCTTGGAAGAGTCCCCTGATCAAAGCTGAGTAGTTGGAGCTTGGCAGGCTGAGCTCAGCCCCTAAAACTCAGGGCTCAGTCTCTCCATCTCCTGCACCCTTGGAGTTTTTCTCTGCCCCTGACACTCAGCCATCAGAAAGAGACTTCTCAATGCCTCGATTTCCCTGTGTGGAAAAGGGTTATTGTAAAATACGCCCCCACCATTACTGCACCATCTGCTGTGCAGCACATGGAGGTTGTTAACTTCTCTGTGAAAGCACAGGCATTTTTAGTGTTTTTAACAGAAGGAGCTAACAAAGTAAGGAGGAATTGCTTTAACAGTTTGGCCACACCATTTGGATCACACGTGGGGCAGCACACGCATGTTGGCACGCATGCAACATTACATCAAATTTCAGTCATGAAATAATAAACCAAACTCCCCACAAGGCAAACCCTGAGGGCTGCCTATCCTAAATCCTGTCACGTGAGTTCATGCCGTGCTGAGGGATGCCCTGCAGCTCTGCCTGAGTGTGCTCCTGTCCAACCCAGCCTTTCAGCACGCCCCTGCTGGCCCCTGGTCCCTGTCACCACCTGGCACTGCAGCACGTCCCTGATCAGCCCTGCCTTTCCTCATGTGGGCAGCACAGGTGCTGGTGGAAACACAGTTCCAGAGGATGGCATGACCTGAGGATGTTTAATGGAAAGAATGATAAAAGAACATCTGTGAGAAATAAAAGGATGGGGAGCTGACAGGGGTGTTTCATATTGGAAGAAAAAAATAACAACAGAAAGATTTTATTGTGCTCTCAAACCCTTTTGTTTTTCGAAAGCTATGAGTTTACTGTGTGAAAAGTAACTTGTAAGAAAACCCCAAACGTTTTCATTCCAAAAGAGAACAGACTTGCTCAGAACTCAGCCTGTCCCCAGCACAGCAGAGCTGGGAGCTGGCCTTGTGTGCTACCCTGTGCCTGCTCCTTGGGTTCTCTCTGCTGCTCTGCCCTCACAGATGGGGAACCAGCCCATATTTCCACTCAGATTTGGCTTTGGGAACTCTGCTCTGGACCAAGATCCATCCTGGGTTCAGAGCAAATACAATTTAGGGCTACTGAGTTTCAGAACAACAGCTTTAACTCACAGGGTTTGCATGACAAGGTTTGAAGTGAACAGTGTGTGCTTTCAGGTTACCTTGCACACCAAATAAACACAGCTCTGCCAAAACACCCTTTTCAAATGGATTTTATCAAGTTTGTGTGTTCAGTTCAGCTGACCCCTCTAAAAGGCACAATTAGTGGGATCCAGAGGGGCTGGGACCCTGTGGTTCCTCTGTTCCATCTGAACTTTTTCTTTTCAGCTTTCTGCCAAATGCCAAAGAGAGGAGCAAAGCCATGAGATGAACCTGTCTTAGATGCCTCCTAAATTAGGATAAAATGAAGGATTTAAATGTGGTTTTTGCAACTTCATTTGTATTCAACAGCAACAAGAAAACCTCTGAACAGAGGGCTTAGAGACCTGGAAACACCTTCCTCAATTTTCCTCTGCTGGAGAGATAGTTTGGTCCCTTCCAACTCAGAATACTCTGTGAAAAATCCTAAATAACAGTGGGGCTGAGAAATTAATATCCTAGACAGTTGCTTTCTAGCTTTCATTCTGCTGATATTTGTTTTTACTCAGAGCTCCCTTCCCTCCTCACCTCCAAGCAAATCCCTCACTGCAGTCCAATAAAGCTTTCCTGGGAAGCAGGGACAGCATTTCAGGTGCTCTGACCTGAGTGTGATGTGTCCGTGCTGTCAATCACAGCCAAGCAAAGCAAATATTACAGGCAGACTCTTAGGGATGCTGCAATTGAGGAAATTCTCAGAAGTTCTTTCCTGGAGGAGACCCAGGAATGGGGTGTTTTTCTTTCAAGGGCTGGGACGACACTGTGTGCAGGTCAAGGCCTCTCCTCCAGTCTCCCCCTTCTGCAGAACAGGGTCCCCCCTTCAGACACAGCTGTCCACACCCCCACAGCCCTGCCCAGGTGAGCATTATCCTCCCCAGGACACCCCACACACCCTCCCAGCCTGCAAACATCTCAGACAAATCCTGGCTTGCACCACACATCTGTCTGCACATCCCAGGGAATGCATTCAACAAGAGCAAAAAGCCTGGAGATGCCTTCAAGACTAAATAAATAACCAAAATAAAATCGCTGTATTTTAGAATAATCTTGACATCTGAATGCACCACCTCTTGTGCCCACAGGTGGTGGGCAGGAATGTCCTCCTAAGCAAGGCTGTGTGAGCAGTGTCCAAGGACAGTCTCAGAGGACAGCAGAGGGGACAGGTACCAACAGCACCTGCTGTGCCCGACCCCCAGCACTTCAGGGACTGGCTGGGCAGTGCCAGGCTCCTCCCAGTTCTCCCATTAGTGGTGTGGGACGCCTCATTTGTGGCCACCTCCATGTCCCTGCCCTAGGTGAGATCTGTCTCTTCCAACACGAAGACCAAAAGAATGCAAATGTAAGTTTAATTCCACTTCCAAAGCTCTCTTCCCTCCAAATCAGAGCCCTGAGAGATTTCTGGAGATGGTGCTGGAGTGACTAGGGGAGCTCTCAAGGACAGCAGGAGCAGAGCTGTGATGATCTGTGTTTTCAAGGTGACACACTGAACTTCCCATCTGTTTCACTTCTGCAGCAACACCGGCAGCGCTGTCCTTGCCTCAATGTCTTTCTCCTCTGTCCAGGGAATCTCAGCTGAAACAGTGTTCTTTTTATAATACAAACGTGCTATTAAAAACCATCTCCATGTCCTGTGCCCGTGCCAGGAGCTGTCAAACAAGTCATGCTATAAATGCTGCTCTGCCCATTGCAAACTCCCCCAGTCACAGCTTGCTCACCCCTGGAGCCGGCAGATAGAACTGGACAGGGCTATCAACACTGTGCTGCCTTCTGACATCCCTATCAGCCTGTTCCCCCACACCTCTGCTCCTTCCTGCTGCCATGGACGTGCAGGTGGGGACATCTAAAAGGCAGCTTTTACACTGCTGACAGCCAGCCACCCCAAATCCTCCCGAGGAGCTCCCTTCCTGCCCTGCAGTGATGCTCTCTCCTCCCGCGCAGCCCCAGGGTGCCTGCTCCTCTTTCCACGGGAACACGGGGAGCCTCTCCCCGAGAGCCCGCGGGGCACAGGAGCCACACGTGTGTGCTTTAGCATCTGTTAACAGCCATTACCCAGAGGAGCCAGGAAAGTCCTTGAGGCGAGACATGACATCAGCCAGGCTCTGCTTTGCAGAAGCACCCGTCTGTCTGCACTGTCCCTGCTGAGGTTAGTACTGAAAAGGCAGAGATGTGGGCGCGGGGTGCTCTGTGCACATGGGGCAGGATTGATTTCACTGAACACTTCACTGAAATATTATGCAAAGCACCTCAGGGAAGGAGCCACCTCCTTTTATCTTGGTTTTTTTTTCCCTCCACTCTCAGGACAGGACATGCCCTGGGTGCAAAGTCACGTGGAAGCACCTTCTGATGCAAACAAAGATGCAGCCCAGTTTCCAGAATCTCTGGAAATACCTGGGCAGAGCAAAACCAGGTTTGCCCAAAGTCAAAATACCTGGGCAGAGCAAAACCAGGTTTGCCCAAAGTCAAAATACCTGGGCAGAGCAAAACCAGGTTTGCCCAAAGTCAAAATACCTGGGCAGAGCAAAACCAGGTTTGCCCAAAGTCAAAATACCTGGGCAGAGCAAAACCAGGTTTGCCCAAAGTCACACCCTACTGCTAAATGCTTAACTGCTCCCTACAATGTTTGGGACTAAAGGAACTTTGTGCAGGAAGAAGAAAGCAGGTGAGGAAAGAGAAGAGGTGAGGATGGAAGCACACAGGGTGATTGGAAGAGAATATTTTGCTCTTCAGGCAGGTGCTCTTGTTCATTTGTGCTTCTGGCTCATGGGGTGCTTGAGGAGACAAAAGGAAATTTCCTTGGGAAGGGCTGGAAGACAAACCTCACTGCATAAGATTAACTGCCTGGGATTGCTCCCCCAGAACAGCTTGACAAGATTCAGATGAGAAGCTGGAATTTCTTTAATTGCATTTGCCATTCCCGTGCCACCCACTGTGACTAAAATGAAACACTGGGATGGGCAGCCCAACACAGCCCAGGAGTGGGGAAGCAGCTGCTGCAGCCCTGCTCCACAAGCACTGAGCTCTGTCAAACCTCCACGTTGAGAGGGTGGAGGATCCAGCAGAGCCCAGAGCTGGGCCTGGGGAAGGACAGTGTGCCCAAGTCCCTGGGATGCCACCCAAGTTATGGAAATACCTGCATTGGCCATGAGAAAAACCACCTGTATAAATCCCTGTCTAATTCTCACCCTCAAAGTAAAAAAAAAAAAAAAAAAAGGACATTCAAAACATCTGAGAAAGTTCTGGTTTCACAAAAGGGGAGCAGTTTGTGCCCTCTGCAGAGATCCTCACTCCTGACCCTGTTCTCTCCTGGCCTCAGATGAAGAAGGAGATGGGAACAGTGTACTCTGCTTCACCAGCTCTTTCAAGGAAATCTGTTTCATGTTGTCTCTCATGCCCTCTTGCTGTGCTTAGCACCTCTCTCTTCCTGCCCTGGAAGTTCCTTGATATTCCTTCTCCCTGCCTCATTTTGTTTTCCCTTTTGCTGTTCTTTTCAAGCCACCACACAATCACAGCCCAGCCCTAATGAGATTTCAAGGGAGCACCAGGCTGTGGAAAGCAGCTGGGAGAAGCTAATCAGGTTAGAGAAAAAAGAACAATTTCTCTCTGCCTCCCCTGTTGGGTACTGGGAGGGCAGAGCAGCTGAAGTTGCAGAAGGGTTACCAGGCCAGCTGATTCTCCTCTCCAGGCAGACATGCACACTTTGGGGAGGTCACTTGGCAGCCAGGTCACCACCCCTGGGCAAGCAGGACCTGCTGAGCTCTGCTCCTGGGGGCTGCTCACTTCCCTTGGCACCTGGTGGGTGCAAACAGCTCTCCTCAGAAACGAGGGATCGATATTCCCAGTCCTTTTTTTCTAGCTCCCACTGTTTTTTACAGTCTCCGCCTACTGTAGATTCCTTCTTTGAGACTCAGCCACTTGACCTTCCCCAGCTCCCCTCAAAGCTTTAAAACATCTTTGGGAAGTGGTGAAAAAGATAAAGGCTCCATTTTCTACACAGTGGTGTAAGAAATACTCTGGCAGATCTTGGACATCCTAGAATCATACACAGAAAGAAAGCAAACAATTTGGGATCTTTGGCTCAGCCCAAAGTTCCCAGGTGCTGGACAGCACCTCTCTAACTGCTCCTTACCAAATTCCAGCACCTGGCCTTGGCTTTGGCTTTTTGGGAGAGCAGCAATACCGAGGTATTTTCATCTCTCCTCTTGCTGATGCAGAGAGAGGAACCAGGGTCTGCTGTGCCTTCTCAAGAGGTTCTCACAGATTCATGTGAGAAACTAAAGCTGCAGTCCCTGGACATGCCAGATCATGGAAATAAATGGTTTATCTTGAATGTTACAGGTCTCTCTGCCTTCAGCTTTTCTTTTCAAGAACCAAACGAAGATCACCCAGTTATCATCTTGACTTCACTCTGTAGGCTGTAGGAACAACCAACCTGCTCCCTGAAGCTTTTATCACTCCTCTACCCTGCTGCTCTGCTTCCTCTCCTCGCCCTTACAACACTGCTCAGGTGGCTTTGGGTGTCTGGAGGAGAATGACAGACTAAAGGCCACAGTCTGGTGTGGGAGGCATCACAGGTGGCATATTTGGAGGGAGGGAGAAGCTGATGGAGGGGAGCTGTCAGAAACAAAGCTTCCAACATTTGGAGAATCCCCACTCTGACCTCTCCTGTTCCCCAGCCACATGGAGACAAGGTGTTCCCCCACCCACGCTGCCAAGTGTTTTGGTTCACACCTCCCACGGGCATCTGCCTGGGGGAGCCTTCACCACCACCTGCAATTCCCCTGGGGAGCAAAGCTGATCAGATGGTTGGAAGCATTCCTGGCCAACTGCAGGTCAGGGAACAAACACACAAAACATCACCACTGAGCTCTCTGGACGTGCAGATGGGCACACAGGGCTCGTGCCAGGGTCCCCGGCCATCATGCCCCTTCGTGCTCTCACCCACAGTGCCCCAAGCAGCCATGAGCCCCCTGGGGCTTGGAAAAGCTGCACTGGGAGCTGGTGGGGCAGCCAGCAGTGCTGCTGTGGAATGGCTGCAGTGTCCACCTGCCCACACACTGACTGATGCCTTCAGTTTAATCTTTGCTGTGTTTCAGGCTCTGTGCTGCCCAGGGTGCAGCTCTGAGCTCACAGGCAGGGTCACTCAGCTCTGCACACAGCAGGGACACAAAACAAATCCTTCTCCTGCTGCACACCAAGGACAACTTTCAGCCCAAAGCACAACCAAGGGTGGCTGCAGGGAGGA